>JAEAOA010001735.1:102500-252500 GCA_016746295.1 Potamilus streckersoni | reverse complement strand
AAATAGTCTCGATTGTATGGATTGTATGAATTTTCCATATCAATGCCATGGGATTAAGATGCAGGCAGTTTGTTTACATCAGCTGTTTTCTGATGCTGATATCTTATGTTCGTGTGATCACTCAAAATTTTAACATACGATGCACATGCAAGGAAATACGTTTGTTTTGTGATTGATTAGTTCCATCTGATCAAGTCTTGGAAATAATTATCCCTCTTTATGTCTCATTGGCTTAGATGGACTGGTGTAAACAAGATTGATGTCTTTGCACAGATGAGAATTAATTTTCATAGGAAATTTAAAATAAATGATGACAATCGCGCTAAAGATGCTAAAAAAACCAAAAGAGTATTAGAACTGAAATTACAGAAGAGATTGAAAAGCCAATAGTTATATCGCCATGGGAAATTGAAAGTAAAAAGCAAAATTTAAAAAATGAAAGGAATTAAAAACAATACCCGATTAAAAGTTTAATGAAAGAAAATAATATTTAAGATGTTGAGATTATTATTAAGTGGTAACGAAGTGAATATGATATTATTAAAAATTAGATGATATTTGTTACAACAGAACGAAATGCTTATAAAAAAATAATGCAGTTAAACAAGCTAGAGATGGTATTGTTGTCTACGCCGAGTAAATTGAGATCTGTAAAATCCGAAAATGCAGACGGCCATGTTTAATTTGAACTTAAAGAGAATATTCGCATGAGTAAATATCTGGAACTTGGTTTAACATATATACTTAACTACTGAAATTTTTGGGAGATTAATGCTGTTGATATTGTCAAAGGAAGCCTGAAATGATGGTACTGAAAATGATAATGAAATTATTGATATACTTGATCATCTAAGATCGGCAAATGTAATAACTTACGATGAATACGAAACTTTACACGGCGACGTAATTTTGTAAATGTTAATTTTGTTTTTTTTAAATCATATAATAAATAACAATGTCAACAACATTATTAATAGACTCCAGTACTGACGCAATAGCTATCTGGAAATAGAGTACAAATGTTTCAGCATATTGTATTCCACCAATACAAATTGATACTAAAACAGTATGAAATTGTTTTAATTTCCTGTACATATTAGCATTGCATGACTAGCGTAGAAACTGGTGTAAATGATGAATTTGATTTTACTTTAACTCCCGAATCAAGTCTTACGTGGACAACATATAAACGTCCGCAAGGAGTCTACAACGTAACTTATTCAAATTAGACAATATGAGAATTAATAAAGAAAACTGGATTAGTTTCAAACGGATTTTAACTGGCACCGAATTATAACACATTCCGCGCCTTATTTGTTTTATCAGCACGAAGCATAGCGTCGCTGATAGGATTCACTCACAAGCTATATGGATCTGGTGCAGAACAAGGTATAACGTATGCTGATGATTTGCCCGAAAGTATGACTGGTGTAAACAAAATATTAATAAATTGTTCTATTACACCCGGATCTTACTCAGCCCAGGGTAGTAAAAGGCAAACAATATATAATGTTTCGCCTATTGTTCTAGATGGCTTGCTCATGCAAATTATTCCACGGCACATTATTTATTAGCCGCTAAATGTTGAAAATCAAATAACAAGTATAAATATGCAGTTCACAGATCAATCAGCACGATAGCTGGATTTGAATAAGGAAGTTGTTAATATTTGCACATATGCACACAATAAAAAGATGCAACATCTCAAATATAATCAAACAAAAGAATACGGAAGATACATGATAGGTGGATTTTTGGGAAATATATTTACTGAATCTATTGAAAATGTTCGCTGAATCGCGTATAATGGTTGTACCAAATGCATTTCACTCGTCAAAAGCTTTTGCAACTGGTGCCGCATCCGTCGCTGGAAATGCTGTTGGACAAAATATTTCTAATAAAATAATAGGTGATCCAAAATGTGGAATACCGACAATCAAGTAAATTAAATTTGAAATCGCTACAATAAAAGAAACTCAATGTGCTATGATAAAAAACACTTTTGTCACCAAAGGGCGAGCCGATTACACAACAATTAATATCTAAAGTATCAGCGCCGCAATAAAATTGTATATAATCTAATAAATAAAAAACGGATCTTAATTATTATCTCGATATAGTAGAAACTTATGGCATCGATGACACATTGACATAATTTGAATATATTACTGTATATTACGCAAATTATAATAAACAAATAAAGATGGTGTTGGATCATTTAATACCCTTGAGTTGAAGATTTACTACTGCAACACAAAGCAATATTATACTATTCGATGCCAGATTATGACAATAGATAATGTACCTGTTGCAATTGCAGATATCACAGAAGTAGCTCTTATAAATAATGGTTAGTGCTTATTTAAAAGTGCCAGATATTAGCGGGCCAGTCAAACGATCGAAGATATTTCAAGTCGCCTGCAAGATGTAAGTACTGTCTTAACTATTATTTCGTTTTCCGACGATTAATCCAAATCAATTGCAAATAATATGATGTGGTTTAAGTTTACTGAAAGTGGTGGGTCTGGTTTTATGGCGTCTGAGATTTCAGCCGGAGATCCACATCTTTTAGTGGCTGGAGTTAATTCTACTGCAGATGCTGAAACTGTAAGTGATTTTGATATTGTTAAAGCTGTTGATCTAGATATAGCCGAAACAGGTGCAGCCGGATGTGATTTAGCTGTAAGAGGTTCACTTAGTGCAGCATACAATAATCTTGGTATAACAACACCATGTGCGGCTGAAACCGGCACTGATCTGTTGAATCTGATTAATAACTCATTTAAAATTGTCAGAAAAAAAGTTACAGTGAAGGTTATACCAGAAGAAAGGCACTTACAGCATTATCACGTCACATTACAATCATGCTGCCATTAGGTATTTGGATTTTGTCGCAATTACAACAAGGTATTGTGTGGAGTTAGACACACAGTTATTTTAGATCGATCAGAATAAAATAATCGTTTATTTAGAACTGGCGCATTCGATGTACAGTTTATCATAAATAAACTTGCACTATGGATGCTACAATTAAGACTCAATCATTAAAATAACAGTATTTAATAGTATACTTGACAAGCATTGAAATATTATTTATTTTCAGGGACATAAAGTATATCAGAGAATACTACCGACTACACATGGCGTGTCACACCAACATCAGTTGAAGAACTGCCCAGGCAACTGTTTGTTGCATTTCAGCGGCAGGTGCGAGGTGGTAACCAACAACAAAGTAATGTAGAATTTGATGACACTGATGCTAGAAGAATATTTGCTAGAATAAATTCCAAGTAATATCCAGAATAAGCGATAAAATGTAATTTTGCAGTTGACTTTAATAAAAAAATGTTACAAGACATTATATGTACTAGCAGGATGCATTGCAAAAATATCAGGACCTTTCAGACGGATCTCAGTTATAAAGGAATAGCGAGCGAGCCGTCCACACAACAGCTGGTACTGAAATTACCTGGATACATGGAGAAGCTCCAGTATCACAGTTGCATGTGTACCCGATAGTGATCAGCGATAGATCTGTAACAATTGACTATTTTGGGTGGTAAAATCTCAGTACAAGTTTACAAATTATACAGAACATTACACGCAATTTTGCAAGTTTAATCAATGACATTAATATAAGATGACAAAATATATTATAAAATAAATATATTTGACTGATGTTCACGTTAAAAAATTAGCATCTTCTGTTCCTAAATAGAGATAGGTATCATTAAAAATCAAATCCAACACCGTGTGTGCTTCCAAAAGTGTGGCCAAAGGTATTTGGGGTACTTTAATAAGAAATAATGTTAGCTAAAAAATGTAAATACATATAATAGCAGCAAACCTTTTGCTTTAAATTTAGTGCCGTACAAATGAATGCGATGCAAAACACGGCGGCTTCTTCAGTCCCGCACTAACTGTAATAACCAGAACGTTTAATACCAAACCTTTGGCAGGTGTTAGGTACATTAGGATTAGCATCAACGTCTGGTGCAGTATCTGGCGTAACAAAAGAAGCAGTATCAGGCAACGGTGCCATTCGAAACAATGTCTCCGGCAATGGTATAAAGAAGAGTTTCGTTTAAATTTTAGTTCATGTTTTGAATGAATGTAGATGTGATATAATTATAATTTTATGTGGACTGTTAATATAATCTAACGATGCAATGACAATAATATAGGAACAAAGAATAAAAAGTAATAATTCGTCCAACCTATTGGAACATCCCTTTGTGGATATTATTGCGTGATGTTCATTAAAGAGATGTCCGCGAGTTTGAAGCACTCTTGCCTCAGATTTCTAAAATTTATTTTACAATTTGACAATCATCATTCTAACGCCGTCGATGAGATTGCAAATAAATTTGCAAAATATTATCTGAACATTTAAAATTATTAGCAAATCTAACTAAATTACAAATATATAATGTCCAAAATATAGTCCTAAACGTAAAATTAAAAAAGAAGCTACCATTTAAACAACAAAAATATCAATGAACAAGGAGACAAAGTTAAAATGTATTTGCGTAATCTGCGGAAAAAGAAAAAAATGTTTTAGAGAAACTGTCTGGAGCTGGAAGAGTTGATAACGGTATTTTAATAGACGATTGAAAACAATTATTATTATTAATCTTAAAATATATAATATTACTCAAGCGCAATTCAGATAGAGATTTATAGCACGAGAAAAAAAATATCATATATATATATATATATATATATATATATATATATATATATATATATATATATATATATATATATATATATATATATATATATATATATATATATATATATATATATATACCTAAAGTAATTAGCAAAAATATCAAAACCAGAATGATGTTGGAGCAAAATATAAATTAGGACTTCGAAAATTGAATGACGATCTGGTAGCTGAATTACACAAACCTAACCAATCTTCTCGCAAGGTAACATTGTCGCAAATACCGTTGATAATATGTTGGTGATAGATTTAGTTGATGTGTCATATCTTATTGAATTTAGCAATAATAAGATATTTATTATAGTGTCATATATATTTTTAGGAAATGATTTTTTAGTGTGCTAGTTTTAGATAATACAGCAACGTCAATAACTGATGCGCTAATACAAATAATAACTACAGAATGAAAACCAAACTGAATGAGGACTGATTATGGAGCATACCTTTTTGATCAAAAGTTCGAACTGTTTTTTCTCCAAGATAACATCAAAAAATATGTTACATGAAACAAATTTAAAAGTTTTATCGTTGTGGGACTTAATCGTACACTGGCTAAAATATCCATATGTATTTATCAGCCAAAATCACTAATACATATATTGACAAATTACTGAACGTTTTTGACGATTATAATAAAACGAAGCCAGATGGCGCAATTAAAAATCATATGTTGGCGAAGAAAAACAAGTACCGATGACATAAAGTTAAAGATGATGATAAAGTTAGCATTTCTGTGACGAAAAAACAGTTGAAAAAGTATTCACTCCAAACTGAAGCGAAGAAGTATTTGTCGTTAATAACGTACTTTAAACAGTATCTGTAACATGCGTTGAAGGATTTATTAGCTGAACCTGAAATTGGTATTTTTTATGAACAAGAACTTCACATAACTTCATAAGACTTATTTCTTATTAAAGGTGTATTAGAAAGTTTGGCGACAAAATTGTAGATAAACGGAGATGATATCGTGATAAATTGGAAAGCTTGTTACCAATAAAAATTATTTATAATGTTATTATAAATCGTTTCGTACTTTACAACTGCACATTTACATTTTATAATTTTTCGTAACGACATCGAATGCAATTTCTTTGATTATCAACGGGCATTAAATTAAAACTTTAACAAAAGCAATTTATTTTATGTTTCTGTGACAGCCATTATTGCTTATGTTTAAAATATATCGATAGGCTACCAAAATATTTGTTGCTCGACAACAGCATCATTAAATTTTTATTTTTTTGCAATGTGATAGTTAACATTATATCGTCCAGTTGTCGGTCTGCTGTAACTTCTTCGGTCAGAGGCAACTACTATTTCATTACCAGATTCGTTGTTGTACCAAATATCATGTTCGCCATAAACAGCTTATTAGTTTGTGATTGGTTAAATTGCTTGTAATTATGTGGTGATATAATCTTTGACGTATATATCATACATTCGTTTCATTAAATCCATATTATAATATACTTTTTCTCATTTTAATACTAATGAATAGCGAAACAAAATATCCCGAAATAAAATATCATTACAAAGTTAATGTACTAACTTATAAGAAACTAGCTGAGGAGGTTAGAAAAGTCTGTCAGGTTATAGTGATTATTCGGTTAATGTTATTGCGATGCAGGGTGAAAATGACATAATACTTTTAAGATTTTCATGACAGTTGGATTATAACATTTAAAATTTGATAAAGATGATATTCTGATATTTTGTCATATACTTTTAACAATAAAATAACTATGAAACATCATTAATCAGAGTATCTGAAACTAAATCTGTTAAATGTTGATGGTGAAGTTGTTGTTTTGTGTACGCCATCTGCAACAAATTTACTCTACGAACTTCAATTTTATAAAATTACTTCACTGTTACCACAAACATCTACACTTATACTATTTACTTGCTGTTTGACTAAATCTAGATTTTCAAAGCGATCGTCTGCTTTAATTTTGTTCATATGATCTATAGCTAATTTTTATTAAAATAGCGCTGTTAAAAGTTTCATAAACATACCTATATGATTTATACTTCACATAATGACATGTATAATCATATCTATTCAAGTTTACATTAACTAGTTTTGTTGCGTGAACGATAAGTTTTCATTTCCAGGTCACTTTTATAGATGTAAAATAGTTAATCCGAAAGTCCGACGGTATGGTTAGAAAAAGTCTTACCAAAATATACAATAAGCATCAGGTGGTGGTCTAATTATAAAAAATATCTAGTGTGCTAAAATTATCTAGGTAGATGGCAAATTATTTTGAGTTAAATACCAAAAGGTCGTGTTATTGTTAAGACCGACTATGAGAATAATTTTTTAATATAATCAACAACACAGGTTTTGCAAAGACAATGAAGAACAGTAGAAATATAGTAAATCTTGAAATTTTCATTGATATAAATCGCATAAAAAAATTAGTAAACGATGACGTTTTGTCAGTCTCAAAATTTTTAAATGAAAATATGTATGCAACATAACTACAAAACAATTGAAAGTTAAATAAATTAATATATGTTTGTGCAGCTGTACATGAGATATGAAAGAGGACAATGTACGAATTTATAATTTTACCAAAACAGCAGTGGCATAATTAGGAAACGCTTTTTATTTTTGCAGATTCGCTAGTTTATATTATAAAATTAGAAGATGTATATGAATATATTTACAAATAACGTGACATATGTATCGTATCCAATTGGAGGACAAGTTCTGGAATATATGATGGTGTTATTGGTAAATTTATGGACAAATTCATATTTGTGCCAGTGAGAGAGTTATTGGACTTCTAATAGATATGTATGACGTAATTCTCGACGATAATTAAATGCATCGAAAGAGAACGGTATTTATCGTGCATAACTAAATCAATGTATGAAATTTAACGACTATAAGTCAGCACTAAACAAAAATGTCAGTTTTTTACGACAGAAACAATCTTCACATGATCGAGACAGATACGATTATTAAACGTGGGCTTAGCAATTTTGAAGATAAAAAAAACATTGCAAAAATGGAATTAATATTATAGATCATGGTCATATCAGCAATGGTCCAGATGATTAAATCAAATATTATTATCTAAACCCTCAATACTTAGACATTCCTCTGAATCTCTAAATTTTGCTTCCTTTAGTGGTTCGACAAAGGATTTATCTATGCAAGGAGCTCCATAAAGTAACCAGCAGCATCTATGAGCTCTCTACTTCATTTGAAAGGTTACCCAAAATAAACATTCAGAAAGAATATTGCCGAAAGGTGTTGTTGGGTGCCAAAAACGGTTTATAAGAGAGAAATCATTATGCAAAAAGGACTTCTATGTTGCACAGGCAATACAAAAGACGGGTAACTGCTTATGATGATACTTGTTTTTTTTATATTTTTTATAATGGGGTTAGGTGTTATAGAATCTGGTATATCGCTAAAATTGTCCCCCTATGGTAATGATATACATGTTTTTGGGGTTCTGGTCCAGAACCCGGATATGATTTAAGATCAGCCTCATGATATATTAATGTCTCTCGCTATATAAATACTTTCAGCAAAATTCACAAACTGATTCCAAAACGAACGTGCCTCTCATATCCCGGCGTTATGGTAATTATATAAATATCAATAACTGATACGGACAGCATTTGTAAAAGAAGCAAATACAAAGTATTAAAGAATGCTGAGTCACACCAAGCTAAAAATTGTCCTGTTGTAGGCATCAGTCGTGGTTTTGTATTTTTTAATATCTTGCATATTCTGGAGTTGTATTAACTTGGTACATATATATATGCACACAAATATTCATAGAGACAAAAACATACATGCATTTTCCATCCATCCATCCATTAGTGAATACGATCAGACATCAATTAATCCATCCATACCTAGTGGTATCTATTTGAAATTAATGCTGTGCTTTGTTACATTAATCTTGGTGATATTGCTCATAGAACAAAACCCAACAATGTTTCCATACGTAGAATGAAAACAGGGTGTGAACTAAATCAATACGTTATAAGCAATATGCCCCTGACGAACATGTCATATTAAACTGTCAAGTTTGCGGCTTTGGTAGACTTCATTATTAAAATCACTTAGATTTGTAGCATTATCATTTTGAATAATAACTGGACAATCACCTAGCAATAAGGTCTAAAGGCTGAAAAATATTGCACTAATACTTTAGTATCTAATATGCACTTCCTATTGTTTACTACATAAAACAGTTATATACAGCTTCTTCACTCTGAAAATGACATGTACATGCATATAAAATGCATCACGTGCTATCGAGTCACAGAAAAGATATTTTATTTATTCGCCAATGATATCAATGAAAGAATGACACTGACGTCTGTTCTTCATTAAGTAAATACATTACATAATAAATGAATTTATATATTTAAAATCAGCAGGAAGATAATTGTTGAAACAATGCACACACATACGACATGTACATGTTCTAATGAATACTTACAAAAAGGCCGCTCGAGCGCTGAAATATGACGAATAATATGATGTTAGCATTTGTGAAATATTTTTTGTAAGTAGTTTCATTATTTAGATTGCAACTGTTGTAACGCATGTAAGCTTTATTAACTACATACTTAGTAATTTACTTATTGAAGGTACATTTAACTTTTCAGATCGTCTAGCTCTTAAGAATATTTGAATATTATCTTTTCAGTAGTTCCACATTTTGACAATATTAATATTTGGTCTGGAGTTTGCATAATTACTTTACAATTTGACATTCTGTTATGAAATTTAAAACCTTTATGGTAGCTATAAAGTTTTCTAGAGTTACATTATATAATTATTTAGTTGTAAATTGTGCAGTTATCTACCTTACCCTAGGCGTTTTATATTGTTTTCTAATACCAACATCTTCTTTGACAAAAACAATTATAGTTTTTTAATGTTTACTGTACTGTGTTATGAAAGACATCTTGATAAGAAAGTTTGATATTCTACACAGATCTCCAGTTCCATCGAATATTTATTTGTGTAATGGTAATAGGGATTATACATATTTGTATGTTTTAGATGTAATTATAAAAATATTTTAGAGTAATTTAAATGTATCATATATTTATACTATTTTGCTGTAAATGGACGTTGACTAAATATATAAGGAAATCTTGGCACCTTGACACCTACTATTTTATTTAAAACATGAGCATTAAATCTGTATACAACGGTGAAAACATTTTAGATTTTTATCTGTCCATCAAATCGATGCTGCACTGTTAAGATAATAATGTTGGCACACTGTAACAATAAAAGAGGCTTTTTATCAATTCACAGAGTCGTCGCTGTTGAGACAAGACTTAATTTTTGAATCAATTGTTTTGATTCATTAGACTCATTTTCTTCTATAATGTTACTTTCACTTGGACTGCAATGTCTAGTAATGTTTATGTTATAGCATGATTTATATTTAAAAAACACAAAGCTGTTCCTTTAATACTAAGGACTATCTATATATGGGACACAAATATTGTTCTTTGATTAGGAGATGTTTTTTTTTCTCAAATCTAGATTTTGTCTACTAGGTAACATTGAAAAGATTATAGCTATTTATAAACCATTTTTTAAAATCTCATACATCCATACAAACCCATATAAAATTTATTCGGATCATTCAGGCAAATGGTACAAGAATGTAAATTAATTCTAAGTTTACAGGTATATCCATGTATAATCTACATATGTCTGGAAGAATACGCATCTATATCATGAGTAGCGATAGCAAAATCTGTAAGATGTCCGTAAACGATATCGTGACTATCAAATCACATTATAGCATATATTCAGAAGAAATAAATAATAAAACTTGGCAACAGTGGTGGAGATATTGCACGTTAGAGCAGCACCAGTTTCACAAAGATGTATTTAAACCATGGGATGTGTGTCACTGTGTGTGACAAGTTTCATTGCAATCTTCCACGTAGTTTACAAGAATATAAGCAAATTTGATAAGAGACCGATGAACTTGGGAAAACATAGAAAACATTAGATTGTTCTTGTTTGCAATAAAGGTGTTTGTATATTCCACCCAGAGAAGTGCATTGAGTAATATGTTATTGTTATATAAGTTTATACAAACAGACTTTAAACACAATATCAAATTAACCCTTGGTCAATAAATGATACAAGTACGAGGATTCGAAATACAACAAAGGCTGATTTGCAGGCTTATACATTGGATGGTCTGGTTAATTTTCACTTTAATGACAATATTTCCGTAATGTCGAGAAAAATCATAATAACATATAAACTTTCGACGGCATTTATTTTTTAAACAAATTACCATTTCCTTTCTCAATATGAAGCTGAAAATGAATCTTGTTTCTTCATAATTTGTGTCTAATGTATTATAAGAGTATTATCTGCGAATAAAAATCATTTTGTTAACATGCTGTGATGTGAAAAATGTTATTGACATTCCGTACTAAGTAAGAAAAAGTAGCATGATATTCAAAGGGTAATATCATACTTCAAAGTAAAGAATTACCTAAATTTGACGACGTTTTCCATGCATGTACGTTTCTTAATAACCATACCAGAACCATACGAAATACATAAATTGTTCTTTATTGATTAGGACGGGAAATAGCCATATTATTTACGAATATAAATTATTTCGTTAACATGACGTTATATGAAATACTGTTAGTGACATTCACTACCATGTAAGAAAGAGTAGTGTGATAAAGAAACGTTACCTTTATATTTAGTAAGGGACTATTTAATTATGACGATTACCACTTTGTAATGCAGGTATGTGTCTTATTAATCTTATCTTAACCCTACTAAATGCATACGTTATTCTTTATTGAATATGAATATGTTGATACTTACAAATGCTTGAATCTGCTCTTCTTCCTGACATAAAACAGCAAAGTGGTATTAGAGCAGGGGGAAACATTAAACGCTTATTTGGTTTCTAAACTGGGGGAAACAAAGTTATATGCAGAAAACATTTTCAGCATATTTAGCTACTAAACTGAGCATTCTTCAAGAGATGACTTTTCGTCTAATCTACGGAACAGGTCCTGCCAAGTTTAAATATCTTAATATTATATTTATTAAATACTACTTGATTCATACGTGTTCCAGTTTTCAAGGAGAAAATTAAACCTGCAAGGATTTGAAAAGTAGATATATCAATTTCGTCATGCCTATAGAGTTAGAACAGTTCATGACAAATATAATCGCCCATATATTCCTGTACATCTATCATATAATCTTCACCTGCAATCTCAGTATATTGTTTTTGTTTTGTTACAGTAACGCTTGGTCGTGCTCTTGCTACATTAGATTATTGTGTTGACATAGGAGGGGATAATGATGTAAAAATGAACACATGATTTCTCACCAACCATATCACAAATGATTCCTTTATTAATAAACATTGATTAAAGCTGTAATTCATAACCATATCAGTTTTGGTATTTATTTTGTACATACATCCATAATATATATTTCGTCTTGTGGTACAGTTTGGTAAATGACAATCTCACACAAGATAATTGTACGTATTAGCAATGTGCTATCAATTAATTATATACCAACCTGTTTTGATGAATTAACATTATATAATATTTAATTTAGTTTATATTAACTTGCAATAATCTTTACAACATAAACAATAATACGACTTCATTGTAATATATGAATCATACCATATGGAACGAGAAGGCTTTTCTTGATTTACTCTTCAACTAATACTATAAATGAAGCGATCTAAACGGAACTAAATTGGTTGTCAGGGCAGTGAGAACAACACTCACAATGACTTGGACAGGTAAATTGTACAATAATCATCAATTTATTATGTTTTGTAGATTACTAGATGAATCAGGTATTGAAAATGTTGAATAGAATTTGAATATCTAGTCAGTGAACACAATCCAGTGCGTATTTTGCTGAAAGTTTCTTCTAACATTTCACGTTTGATTTTGATTGTGTTTAGTGTAGCAGAGAGAGAGAGAGAGAGAGAGAGAGAGAGAGAGAGAGAGAGAGAGAGAGAGAGAGAGAGAGAGAGAGAGAGAGAGAGAGAGAGAGAGAGAGAGTATAGTGCCCATTTGCACATTTGAAAAATTCTTACATAATTATGTCACAATAAACATTTGTTAACAATAAATCATGATTGTGTGTAATACATAACGGTCTTACTTGTGTTGCTCATTTGTTCTATTGGTTATCGTCATGAAGATCTAACGTATAGCCTGCATGTTTTCCATCTGTTTTCTATCTGTTACTACTAATCATTTTACACCACTGCAACAAAACCTGAGGAACTGTCACTGAAAGTGAAGCACACTTAGATCCAATGGACGGATTTGTCTTGACGATATTGTGCTTCTCCAGACAACCAGTATAGTTTCAAAAGTGGCAATCATTTTAATCTTGTTATTACTATTTCATTATAGAGACGGTCATAACAATTTGCTATAGAATAAGCAAGATATATAGAATAAATACCGAAAAGAAAACACATATACAAGGGAATTCATTATCTGTTTTTATTGAATATGTTAGCATAAGCATGCATGAAAATAACATAAAGAGAAAAAAGCTCCGTAACTTACCAAAATATCCAAGCACCACACAAAAACACAAAACGGTCATACAGCACTACAATGTCATTATGTAATAAGTAATGTTTTGTTACATGCTTTAGTCCTAAAAATGATCTAACATATTTTAGGCTTGTTTTGCTTTACTGCCATAGACTGGACGACATTCTGGATAGTAGAATGATCCTTTTAGTATTCTAGCCATATTAATGCATCTAAAATCAAGCCATTTCAATATTAGTTTTCATTATCACAACCTACAACATCATAAAATCTTTCATCATAGTGTCCTTGATATAACAAATAAAGTCACTGTAATTTCTTGACAGAGTTTGTCCATCATTGTTGATGAGAGAAGGTTGCAACAAATTCAATTAGCTTCCTTTCCATATGAACAGTAGATTTATTGCATGCGAACTGTGTTCAGGTAAACACTTTTCCTGTTAGTTCACTGTCTACTCGATTTTTCTTTCATCCCAATAGATATTGTGCATGGAGACATGAACAGACTTATAAAAGAGACTTATTGGATTCATAAATTAGATACTTTGTATCCTAATGGTCTTAATACCAATGTATTATATAAAATTGTATGATTTTCTTTTCAATTGTGCAATTGTATATCTTTTATAACACTATAATTGTATGTATGACTGTTTGTCTCTATTTTATTTTAGTATTTTACTGATTCAGGTTTTATTAGAGACTAAAGTATCTTTTAGATCCTGTCATATTTATATATATAGTTGTTGTGATTATACATTGTTTTTATGACGTTACCTAATGAGGTAATTTTTTATGAAATTTCGTAATGACGTAATTGTTAGTTTAGCCTGTAAAGACGTCATCCGTTTATTTCAAAACATTTTATGCCTGAAGAAGCATATATTACATGCGAAACTAGTTGCACGGAATTATCGGCGTTTGTGTTTTTTTTTTAAATCCCAATTATTTAAATTTATTAGACATACAAGAATGACTGTATATGAGTCGGTATTAGAATGAAATATAATACATCGTAAATGAACCCCATAAAATAAATGTAACCACATCTACTTTTCTAATGTGCTATACTAAATGTGAGAAATATAGTTCATCTCAACTCACTTCGTAATAACCATCACATTGTTGTTCACTTCCATAGCAACGACGTCCTTGACTCATCCATCCTGGTTGTAAGTTTCAAGTGATTTGCAAGCGTTCAAATCAAATAAGGTGTAAGCACATTTCATGTTTACCAAATAATTGAAAATGTCAATATATGTAATTCCCGGAAAGCATGTCCTTTACTCGTCATTTTCCTTTGTCGATTTCATACGAATCAATGTCATTGATTAAGCTTATCTTTGAATAATATCTTTCCAACACTACTTGTTCTAGTCCACCTATGTATTGTACTTTTAATGACTATGACCATTTTTACCTAAAACCCGATTACTTGTAAATTAACTCAGACTTTGTCGTTACATTTAGCAGCGAGTCTTCAACACAATAACTTGACCAACATAATGGCGACAGAAAGCTGCTTACGCTCACATGCTAAGATAATGGGAACTATGTATTGAATGGTGGTCGGTATCGACTTATAATGCTGATTGCTTAATTGATAGGTCTGATTGGTGGCTAAGTGTGATATTGACAGTGTTTTGTGTTAAATAATGCATCTAATACTTTTGCCTTGTTCTAATTTTGGGGTTTGTTATACCCAGTGTTTGGGGAGTAAGATATTTTGCAACATATATATATATATATATATATATATATATATATATATATATATATATATATATATATATATATATATATATATATATATATATATATATATATATATATATATCCTGTCAATTCATCATTTTGCTATTTGGATGAAATACCTAAGTTGTCACTTTTGGAGTGAATACATAATTTTTACTAATTCAGTGAAACCCGTCATTCTTTTTCGTCTTCTGAAATTACTGTAAAAAAACTTTTACCTATGTACTTGTACTGTGTAGGTCATGTATTTGTATTTACCATTTTTGCATTATTAGGTTTGTGTGGATTATGTTAATTTGTCCAATGTTTGGATCTATACACGCACATAACAATAGTTGCTAAACATAATTATATTCCCATTAAAGTCATATATCAATACACACGTGTCATTGTATCGCCATCAATATTGTTCCTTTATAGATACGAAATTCCAATTCAGTTATCTCGTTACAGCATCTACTAGCGGTGACCGAGCTTTGTGCTCATACATGGGTTCCCCACGGGACTGATTAATTGTATTGGCATTCAACATAAACAAAACAAGACAAACGTATATTATTCAGTGGTAACTGCTACTTGCTCCACAAAGATTTGTTGGCGGATTTGCAATGTGAAAGAATTGGCTCGTAATATTTTCAAGGACGATTATATAAATAAGTTTAACGGGCATTATTGGCTCTAAAGATACTCTGGGGATCCTCAGATGCGTGATATATAACTCAATTAATTAGATGTTGCCACAGTTAGAACAAAGTTTATAGTCAGCCAATGAAGATCTCACATAATAACAATACTCATAATATTATTTATGATTCATGTGAATCGTACTGTATTCTCACTGACGGCATTTACATCACGACACGCAGCTATCAGTGTATACTTACAAGAAACAACCGAACGTTAAGGCAACAATCTAACGGCACCCTGTGAAAGGTGTTAAATCTGGAACAGCGAAATTATCCACATAAATGTAAGATAAAGATTAATCCGAACAGAAGTCGGTCCGGAAAAAGATGATGTTAATGATATGTTTGAGAGAGTGGCGACATAGATACGTATAATCTTTGATTTAGGATGAATATTGATAAGATTTTCAGGTTGGGTACAGCGACATACATATTCGATGCGTTGATGCAACGTTTAGTACCAAATAATGTTCACAATGGCCTCTGTTTCTGATTTAGATGCAGAAGCAACAGCAATCTGATTCTGTTTGCTGGTGGACTAGTACAACTAATACATAGATCTGGCATATCCACGGTGGGAAACTAAACATGCATTTATATATCACACATATTTATATGAAAGGTAAGGCGTAAAATGACGATGCTCTGGAGAGTGTTATTAAATATCGATGAAACCAAATATAGCTCAGACAATTTACGACTATAGTGTAACTAGTCACAAATTTGAGATTAAACTGCTATATTTTGAAATATGATTATAACAAGGTGGCTATACATTATGTATATCTAAATTAACTTTTAAATGATTTTCATTTTAATGTGTTTGGTGCATTAAAGCATGTATAGCCTGAACAACAACGAAGGTCACAAAAGTAAACCTGTCCTTATTTTGATATCGACACTGTAGCATCCATGGGACTATGTAATACTGATGCTACGCATCGTATATGTTTTGGTGACTTTGATAAGAGAGTTTTACCCGCATTTCCAAAATTTTATTCCACATCTGCAAGCACATTGTGTGACTGCATTTTCCTTATTGTGACCTTGAATTGTTAAAAGGACAATGATAGCCACAGTGGATATTTAGAAAACGAGCAACTGATTATCATCTCAAAGAAGCTTTTAAACTAATAGGCCACACCATCATTAACGAAACAGGACGAACAGATGTTTGGATAATTTCATACTATATTTAGCACATTTTGAGAGAAAGCATAATTCATTATTCCCTGAAAGTGTAGCATTATACGTGTTTTGTGAATGAAATATAATACTTCTTTTAATTAGATAAGCAGTAAATGCATTAGAGAGGAAACTATTTCACTCAGTAAACAACGGTTTGAAAAAAAAACCTTCTTTGGTAATTGTTAAAAACTGACGTAAATTTGGCGAATAAATATTTTTAATGTATATATTTGTTTTAAAAATCATATTATAACTTTATTTAATGCAATGTTTATGGTTTTTATTTTACTGAAAGCAGCTATACTTGTACTTACTCTTCCTTTTCTCTCTCTTTCTTCCTGAAATAATATATTAAATCTGACATTAGACAAGGTGATATAAATTTAAATTAACTGTTCTCAATAGAGGGAGTAGACAGGCATGAATGCACGTAGAGATAATAATGCAGTGCAAGCCACTCAGTGCAAGTCATTACATGAAAGGAATTATCCAAGATAGTTGTCTTTTGAAGTAATATCCTAATGGGATTGAATGGTGTATAAATCTCTGAATTTCAACATTAATGTCTTTTTTATCATGAAGATATATAACTCACCAAACTATTACATTGTGTGCCATTTAGTTGTTCTACATCTTTGGGTAAAATGTAGAATTCGTTGCTGGTTACAAGAGCTAATAAAACGCCAGAGAGCGCGCCACGACATCTACACTGTTATTGTAAAAGTTGTGGTTGGCTGATGTTCACTCATTTCGCTACCAAGACTGTGTATGTAATAGTATCAAGTCATCTATTTCTCAATATTCATAAGGACTAATGCAAGACATTACGTACCGTGGTACCTCTTAAGAATTAGTCTGGTAAAAACCCTATCGCAATAATTGATTGCATTCAGAAGTAGCAAAAACGAGATTTCAAGATGGCCATATTGTTGTCCATATTTGTCTTCACACAGGGCCCATTTTCTTCATCAGAATTATCCAAAGTAAAATTCCATTCTTACAAGATCATCCATGAAGCAGCGATGACAAGATTTGCAGGAAGGCCATAATTGTCTACACTTTTTTAAGCATGTTATTATATAGGTGACTTTCCCGTTCAATATGCAGTCCTTTCATACACAAAGGACTCATCTATCTGTGGAATATTTGTTTCAGTGAATGACTAAAGTAAAGTATCTGTCGAGAATTGAAGACTGTGCCCCAGGAGCAGAATGTGGATACCACAAGAAACGCATATGGTTTTCTAGTAAATTGTCACAGTAACTACCGCCAAGAATTTTTATTTGAAGCTGACAACAAAATATTCTGATGTAATGTCTTACGACGAGGTTTCAGATGAAGCTGGTGTGCACAGTGACACCAACAATATTGAGATTCAAGTACTCTGCCCATGAAATCGTGTATATGAGTGGAGTCAAAAAAGATTGTATCAGCATGAAAATAAGAATGTAACATGAATATAAAAATTGTTATGCGCCAGATTGAAAGAATACTTCAACAACAAATCAAGAAAGGTAAAAAATAACCATTAAAGGAAATAAAAATTAGAATACCGCGTGTTTTGAACTCGTTAGTTCTTGCGTTCGTATGAATATAAATAGAAATAGTGAAAAATAGCGAAATATAACTTTGGGATGCGCGATTTTTAAAGGAAGTACAAACAGAAGAAAAAAAACCCATACAATACTTGGATCTCCATAGTTTCGAGCACTCCAATTCTTGCTTGGGAAGCAAGAGTCATAATAAAAATGTTTGAGATATAAATAAAAGAAAAACTAAAACAGATAAAATACAAAATTGGGATATGCGTGTTCAAAAGAATGTTCCAATGCAATAGTACAAGAGAACTTATAAAATAAAAAATTGAGATGCCGAGAATTTCAAATGCGTGACCTTATGTTTGGCCGACATTAGACGCAAACGAAATGTTCAATATAAACTATAGGATGTCACCAATTTTAAACTCGCGACACTTTTCTTGGCACATTTTAGTACAAAATAACCTTTCAGTGTAAACTTATCAAAGTAAAAATAAATTTATAAATGGGAACAGTGATTTTCAGGAATCTAACATAAAACTGTAAAATTAAAATAAAATGTAAAACCAGATTGGAATGTTGACAGTTTTGATCTCGATAACTCTTGTTTGCCAGACGGGATTCTCACAGTTCGACCATAAAATTAAAAGGTTTAAAAAACATAAAGTTAAAAAATTAGGAATCGCTCTTCGTAAAAGTTTGAACAAAAAAAGATAAAAGTAAAATGTAATAAAAACGAAATGGGATCTCTGAGTTTAAAATAATATTCAAACATAACATGTGAAAAAGGATGTAAAAGTACAATATAAAAGAAAATTTCGATGCCAAGAATTTCGAACTCTCGACCTATTTCATCACGCCGGACATACAGACACACGTGGGAGTTTATATATAAGATTGCAGTTGTTGAACAATGATTGTCAAGAATCCTTTAAAGAAGATAAGTGGACAGGTCATCGTGAGTGGACCATGAGTTTGGTTTAATTTTTGTGTTGACTGTACTTAGTAGATTACAAAATTTTGCTGAGTATGAATAATCCATCATTTAGGTCCATCTTATCACATTTTTAAACAATTTGCAAAATAGGCATAATAAGCACAACATTAATTTCTTGATATATGGCACAATTAGGAATATTACCATCCGTCAAAATAGAAACGTGTCATATATATATATATATATATATATATATATATATATATATATATATATATATATATATATATATATATATATATATATATATATATATATATATATATATATGTGTGTGTAATATAATATAATATAATATAATATAATATAATATAATATAATATAATATAATATAATATAATATAATATAATATAATATAATATAATATAATATAATATAATATAATATAATTAATATAATATAATATAATATAATATAATATAATATAGTATAATATAATATAATATAATATAATATAATATAATATAATATAATATAATATAATATAATATAATATAATATAATATAATAAAAAAATTATATAAAATAATATTATCTAACAGAATTTAATATAATTTAACAGTGTATAACATAATTTAAGAAAATATAATAGAATACAACAGAATATAATATAATATAGCAGAATATACTATAACTTAACATAATATAAATGAAACATAATATGGTAATCTAAAAAATTGGTTCCATATTTAATGGCTTAGACTGCATTTATCTCTGTTTTTTGTATGCTGATCAATGCAAATACGTACACAAAATCTATGATCAAACATTTTTTATACATAACGTAAAACGTTCTTTGATGCCCTATTTCGCTAGCAATCACCAATCTATGAGATATTTATTGAATCAAACGGCTTGGAAAAATAGTTTAAGACAAAATAATCTGAATCCAAGTCTGCTTAACTATTTTAGACTAATGTTTGAAGACTACACAGGTTCACATGGGCGAGTACCCTATTCGGTAAACAGTTTGAAATTCACTGATTATCCCCCTTTCACTTGTAGTCAATATTTGAGTAGTATATGCCACAGTGTGTTTTAAAATATCATTGCACACACTCCAGACTAATTACGATTAGTATAAAGTATCAACGTCTTATACTATCTTGATATCTTCATGGAACTATTATTACTGAACAGCTACATTGCTAGAGAAAATGTCGTTGCTTTTTGATAAATGACCTTATGTCTTCATTGGTCTTGTATCAACAAAAACAGTACAGATGTCGTCTCTTGTGTGCGTTTCAACTTTCATCTATTAAATTGAACATACAGAACAGGACGAAATGTAAAGTGTATGTATGTGATTTAGATTTTTAACGTAGCTTTGGCAATTTTTCAGTCATATCGCTACGATGTCTGCAGTGTGACAGTTTATAGTGATATATAGCATTGGGGCATGTTGCTTTAAAGATGTGAAATGATGTTCCACCCAGTCACATTATCCTGAAACCAGGCCGACCAGTCCTAACCTTAACCTCTTAATGATGTGAGCTAAGTGAGTCAGCTATTTGTACCATTTTTTAAAGTCTTTGGAATGACTCGGTTCGAAACCGCGAACTCCCACATCAGAGGCGGATGCACTAGACGTAATGCCAAAGGTGCGGTTCGTAATGTAAAGATGGCAATGCATAGGTGCTTTGATATATCGCTATAAAAACCTCAAACTGTTCAATATAACTTATGATATTGGTAATAAAATAAATGATCTACAAAGTTTTTGCTATGCCTAAGAAATATTTTAGTCGACTGCAATTCGTCGTCTAATCATTGTATACACAGGAATTAACATTAATTTAAGCCATGTATCTGTACCTTCAAACAATACAATCTGGCCACGTACGTAAGGTACCAAATTTGATATTAGGTTGATAAGGCCGTGACATGTGAAATAAAAACTTAGTTATCCTGAACGCAACAATATTTTCTTGAGACAAATTAGTGTTAATCAGTCATCCATATTCTGTGCACATTTAAACACTTGCAATCCAGACTCCGCATCAGGTTACTTGATTTAACTCCCTTCTGGTTGCATCGACTAATACCAAGCACACCGGAACAATGTATGCATGTAGATAAAGTTGTCGGTCAATATCAATATTTCTATAAATTTTGAATCACAAGGACCGAATAATCATACGTAATATAGCATAGCATGCCTTTTTAACGAGATCGATAATTCAATGGACGATAGATCTCACAGTGAACACTTAATGAATGAGAACGTATTCACGCTTGTAAAAGAGGAAAAGGTCAGCAGTCGTTTAGCGGAATTTTGCTCAGGTTATTTTTACTGCGTGAAAAAAATGAGCGATGCCACCATGGTATATACAATTATGGTGTATGGTTTTATGGCTCAGTTGTGTCTTTAGTGTGCTTGAATGTTTGTATTTTTTCTGTCCGTGTATATATTATAGGCTGTCAATTTTTCTGTGCATAATGAATCTATGAATGCCATTGGTGGATTATCTATATCATCAGAGCGTCACGTCTTTTCTTGCTAATGAATAGCTCAGAGAGATATCGATGGCATTGGAATGTTCTTACGGTTAAATAGTGTAGATGTCCTTGTAATGTTTGTCTGGATTAATTTATTTTAGCCATTTTAACTTGGACATATTTCTCCACACATTTAGTTTCCTTTGTTCAAGGTGATAGCGACCTAAGCGATGCATTTGGGTGTTCAATTTGTTTCGTTTCTTAACTTTCATAGCACTGTTTTGTTATTGTCGCAGTGGATATGACTATATTTGGAATAGTCTCTGCAATCGAAAACTTCTTTGTGGTCAAACATGTTTTGCTAACAAATTAGTATACATTTTTTGCATAAGGATGTCCGTCGAAATTATGAGCAGAGTAGACTAATCTTAGTGTTTTATTTTGGGACAAATTCATAATGAAACGTGTTCATGACCATTTTTGAGAGATTATGGCAGAACCGATGTAGATGGCTTTATCGAGTTGGAAATATATCTTCTGGACTAAATAGGAACGAGTTCTTCACCGAAGATTTTCATTTAGAGAACGGTATCATTGGCGGACAGTTTATCGTTTCGTTCGGCGCTGTTAACAACTTCAATTTTGCTACATCTGATTTTTTGAAGATGCTTTTGTCTGTAATTTTGGAGAAATTATTAGCGAAGACTGTTGTGGCATTTTTCTGTCGTTCCTTGTTAAAGTCGATGTAGGTTTTCATCTACGGGGAATGTTGAAACTTAAGAATGCGATGAGATTTATAAAGCAAAAGTCCATATTGGACAGATTGTTCGAGTAGGCGATGATGCAACATGTACTTGTTTTTGTCATTGAGATAGGGCATGTATTATTTTGTTCACCTTGGAATCACCAAGACCGAACTTAAGTTTGTTGCTTTGTGCTTTAGCTATTCCCGATGCAGATGTTTCTTAGGGAAAAGTCGTTCAGCGCAGAATGGAAAATTGTGAGTATTGTGGAGATGTTCTATATAATTAAGATCGCCCTGAATGAAATAGCCTACGTCGTCATCGAAATCTACTCGGTTTTCCTGAAGAAAGTCTACTCCGATGATAAAATGAAATCTGCCTGTGGAACGGGTAGTGATACGGCCAAATTTTAGAGATTGTTCGCGTCGAGATAAATAGCGTGCGTGCACCGCCATCATGGATTCGAAAGTTGGTCATATGTTCATCTTGGCGACGGCGTACGTTTTGCTGCCGACAGAGATTCTATCTCAAACAATATGTTCTTTGAGTAGAACGGTGTCTCGATAGGTGAAATGTTCAAGTTGGACTTATCTCGTTTATAGGAGCACCAGAGTGGATCGAGTTGCTAACGATACATATTAACAGTGAACGCATCGTTTGTTGCAACCACATTACCGTTTAACTTTGACATAAATAATGTTTACTACCGAGTGTCAAACATATCAGGCTTACATTTTCACTGAATCAGCTTTCAGATCATATAAGACCAAACGAGAGCTGTTTGATTAACTTGTTCAATTGGTGTGCCTAATCTGGAACTCAATGTATTGCTGTGGCGAATGACCCTTACTTCCGAGACAGCGAATATTGCGATTGATTTGGTTTTTCTCCTGCATATGAGGTGATTTGACATATCATAAAACATTAAAGTGCCGCCTACAACTCATTATAACTAAATAAAGTCAAAGTCATGTGGAAGTACTGCATCGAATAGATCAAACGCAGACGCCGTGAAAAATCAGCCGAATAAGTGATATCACTCTGGAAAGAGTGGCGACACTGTTTCATATGTTTAACCTTTCTAATGACGAATGTATCACTTCTAAAATAATATAAACTCTGACATATAACAGCCAACATGAATTTGAAGAGCATCAAATGTAAAACCAGAGGTGGTGGCCAAACATAATCTCTTCATTATTGAATCAAGGTGTGAAATTTGTGGTTACAAATAGATATACATCGTCTCCGGTATTGCAATACAGAGAGCATCCGCAACTTATGGTAATTTCTATGTATAAAATAAATGTACTAAAATAACTGATTCGAAGACAGCGGCCTGCGAAAGCCTTCACATATAATGAATCACATTCGTGGAAATATGTAAATGCTTTATTAACAAGAAAATCTCGGTGGCGTTGTGGATATCCATGTACTGGTCGGAAAACTCCAAGGCTAAGCAGACAATGGATGTTATCAGAAATAAATATTTCGGATCGTGGAATCTAGTACAATAACAACTGGATATAAATTATACGTTATTGCTTCATTTTAAACCCTATCAATACATACATCCCACTCTGATGCTATATATGTGAAAGACATCATACCCACGACAACACGGGATGCAAACAAGTGATGCTGATGGAAATCTGATAATTCAGGACGACAATTTTCAGAGAGCGTAAATAACAATCTCAAATGCGTGAAATCATAGGCACTAAACCTAACGTGGTTATTCTAGTGCCAGGCAAAACAAAAAGCTATGGTGTTAAAGAAATGTTGGCAAAGAAGATCCTGCCTGGCAGTATAACCTGTATAAACCGGCACATACACATTTCCCTCGAGGCAAAACCATCAGGTTCGCAGCAAAATATATATGGTCTGCAAATATCGTGGACTTAAGAGATTACAGCTCGTACCACGGTCGTTTCAAATGTCTCATGACGGTAACCGATGTGTTAAGTACAAATGCATGTATTGTTTCTCTGAGAATCGATATATATCTCGTTCAAACGTTGAATAGCATTGCAAGTGCACATAGACCCGCGAAATTATGAGTAGATCATAGTAGTGAATTTTATTACAAAACCGTCTAAGGCTGGTTTCAAAACTCTGAAAAAAATCGCCAGTGGATGATATTTGCCTGCGTAAATATAATCAGATACTTGGATTTATTTACAAAAATAATCACACATGACATCGTAGCAATAAAATATTCAGCAGAAAAGCATATTCTGTGGACCGAAAACTGGAAGTCACATACGCCTTATTTCCTATATCTAAATGTAAAGTATGGGATCGTGTCAGAATTAGCAGACAAACAGCATCCTTCGAAAGGTGATACAAACCGAACCGAATCGAAACTTATTTCTCTTAGATACTATTAAAAACCTATCTCAGTCACTTACACGCTCATAGATGCTTCAGGAGAGACTATTCAAGACTTTATTTAAATCACACATAACCAGACATGATATTGTCAATATCGAAAGCGTTATCTCCACCAAAAGATAAAAATATATCTCGTCAAATGGTTTGATGGTCCTGAACAATTCAGCTTTTGTATCCCAACGCCTGCTTTAAAGCTTTTGAAATAACTTTTCATCAGCTTCTTATATGTTTATACCTGATATTGGTATATATTTTGTCTCATGGTCGCAAGGACTCAACACCTCAAATATACGCTTAAACATATAACTAAATTTAATACATTTCATCCGACCTGGAAGTGGATATTGCGTCACCATGTTCAGTGAAAAAATTGACCTGGTTCAGACCATGACAAATTCAAACGTTACAATTGATTTCTTATGTGATACATCTGCTTATATTTCTGAACAGACCTCTGAAGACTGTGAGTACGCTTCAGCAACTCTACATCCTCATCCTTATTATCAACTGCATCACAAAGTAATTCATTCATCTCGAGAACATATCTCAAATCCTTATTCACGTACGATATATCCTCATTCATACACTACAACAGTTCCTCGGAAGATCATAGATCAAACTCTACTATCGGAATATCGCACGCAGTTAGCTCACAGTGTGACCGGTCAAACATGAAGGGCATTGCTCACTTTCATCACAGAAAACAAAGAAACAGGAAAACCCCGTTTATATATTACAATCTCCTACCTCCTATTTTAGCCATGTATATGCGCTTATGCATACTTTTGCATCTGATATCTTTGATTTTAATATCAACATTAACGGACAGTTAAGTCGTGGTGGACTGAATTTTATACCTGAATAGAAAAGTCATATTTCAACATATAATAAATGAGCTGCCATGTTACTTTAATTAGGGTCATGTACTCAAGGCAAGAACAATTTTCTAAATATGATGTCTTTAATACAAATAGGCTTTAAAATAACAGATGATCACTCGAGGATACTCCCAATGAAAGAATAACTAAACGGTATAGATTTTGGATGACTCGAGATTACAACGACTGTGGAATAGGTCATCACAATGTACAAGAAACATAGTTTGAAATGTATCGTCATATATTTCAACGCTCTAATTATCACGTTACAAAACGGTAATGAAACTCAGAATCGACTCTTCACCATCTCCAAGTCGTTCCTACTAACAGAAGACGATTTGAATGACCAACTTTCTCTTAAGTGGAGATATTACTGTATTACAAAATTGAACAACACTTACTGGAGTTAAGCATAAGTTATGAATTCTGGACAACCATTAGAAAAAACCTAACTTGCCTTGAAATGGCGTTATTGACATTTGATACTAAGAAAGGACCAAAGAGAAGAAAAATTTACGATAACTTTATTTTGTGGTAGGCGATATTTATAATTACACGAATAGTTATGATACAAGTACTCCTTTTAAAAATCATATAATAACCTGATAACAAAATACATTGTACATATCAGTCAATACAACTCTTCTAAGTACTTACCTGCCCTAGTCTTTCTTCCTGAAACATACAATAAAGGTGATATTGGAAATGCAAATTAAAATTTCCCAATTTCATTTCCGATAATGATATACACTTATAAAGATTTTTTTTCAAGTTTCTATCCGGTGTATCTAATTAGTTGACCTGCATATTACATAATAATTGCAGCATAAATTTATATATATATATATATATATATATATATATATATATATATATATATATATATATATATATATATATATATATATATATATATATAGCATCTACTTCTTTGTATTCGACTTTACTTATCTTAATTGAAGAAATAACCCTTAAAATCCGTAAGGCAGCTTTCAAATGTAAAAACATTTTCCTCCCTAACATATTGAGTTACGTTTACTCTGAAAATATATGTACAATCG
This sequence comes from Potamilus streckersoni, assembly GCA_016746295.1. Classification (NCBI taxonomy): domain Eukaryota; kingdom Metazoa; phylum Mollusca; class Bivalvia; order Unionida; family Unionidae; genus Potamilus; species Potamilus streckersoni. The sequence continues at coordinate 225,505 of JAEAOA010001735.1, read as the reverse complement.
GAAACGGATTTCACAAGTTCTTGATTTGTTTGTCTCGGGAACATGCCAATAGAAAATAGTACATCTAGAATGATGTATTCATGTACTGTCCATTTCCAACAATTCTCTTGAAACACAATATAAAAATTATTCTCGGTATATATACATTTAGGTTATCCTTACCAATTTCACCAATTTTAAGTCAATTGAACATAAAAATCTTCCTTGCTATGCAATGCTTAATCATGTTTGTTATGAATTCTCATATACGTTTAATCTTCCTGTATTTAAACACAATATCTTTATCTGGATTAACTGTTTTTATTTTGTTAAATAAGTCGTATGGCACGAGAATGGGGTCATTATTAATTTAATATCTTCTGCTTTCATAACATTCTTTACTAATATCATCAGTCATTTTTTGTTGAATATATTCTTGTATGCCTTTCCTTTGATTGTCTTTTATGCCAACAAGTCCATTTATTTATACGACTGATCGGAAAATGAGCATTACTGTTATTTAAATGTCTGAATTAATTTCAATTATTAAAGATCATGAGGTTTGAAAGTGTTAATTTTATGGTCCATGGTTACCGTTAAAATATATAGAACATACAAAAATCACTGTGAACATTAGTCTTATAAATGATACCAGACGTTACATCTTTCAGTTCGAACGACACAAACTAATTATTCAATTAATGTAGGAAGGAAATATTTATAATGATATAAAATACAGCGGCTGAATTTGGATATAAATTATACTTACCAGGTTCATTTCGGTCGAATCTCGCATCGTCCCAATCAATGAAATCAGTTCTCTAACATTGATTTTAACTGGCAGAAACAAGTTTTTCTCCATGCGTGTCATGGGCTTTCTAACAGTTTCTATCATTGCTGTAGAAAGTAACTGTTCAAGATTTGGAAATTGTATAATTATATCTATGTATGTTCCTTGATCAATTATCTTGCTCGCGTTGTCATTTGCGAAAGAACAATTTCTCAATTCTTCATTGATATCTCTTTTGAGAGCTGCATTTTGTTGTCTTAGGTATTTATACACAGTTTGTATTTTGTCTTTCATTTTTGCTGTTTCTTGATCAATTACTTGAATAAGCTGTAAACGCTGGTCGTCAAGAGCTTTTATTTCTTTCCTCTCAGCGTCATTGATCTTCCAATCAAGAGCTTCTGCCTCTCGATCATAAACAGATAGACGTCTGACCTTGTCTGAGCACTGATTCATCTTCATCTGTATGGTCTTTTTCATTTCAGCTGCAACATCGGATACGGCTTCTGTAGCATGGTGGTCGTGCTTACCTGCTTTGCACAAAACGCAAATAAGACCTTTACATGGTATGCAAGCAAGCTTTATTTCCTCTTCAGTGTGCTGATCACAAAATCTTCGTTGCCGAATTTTACCTCTCATCTCAGGTTCCAATGTTCCCAAGTTACTTATTTTATGATTGCGGCTCATTTTCGATCTTTCGTGTACATTGCAGCATGCTTGACAGAAGTTCTCCGCACAATCCAAACATCTACTGCATGCCAAACTTTGTGGACCACAAATATCACAAGAAAATCGTATGGCTGCCATTGAGGATGTACTTTCGTTTGTATGGCAAATAGAAATACGCCTATAAAAGTTTCAGGCAAGCGCATGCTCAGTCTCTCCTACGGTATATGTTGGCCTAGTATTCCATTATACTTTAATGTAGTACAGACCTAAACCTTAGTTCTGCTTCTTTGTGACTTCAGTACAATTATAGTTTCAACGTTTCAAAGGTTAACATATTAGGACCTAGCATTTTAGTTTGATATATTGACCTAGATAAGTCATACACAATACAAGTGAAATCAAAATAGCTTTGCAATGAACATTACCTTAGACTGGTCATTGGTTGATAAATTTTGCATGTATGTATGTATGTATGTATGTATGTATGTATGTATGTATGTATGTATGTATGTATGTATGTATGTATGTATGTATGTATGTATGTATGTATGTATGTATGTATGTATGTATGTATGTATGTATGTATGTATGTATGTATGTATGTATGTATGTATGTATGTATGTATGGATGGATGCATGTATGTATGTATGTATATGTGTGTGAGTATGTATGTATGTATGTATGTATGTATGTATGTATGTATGTATGTATGTATGTATGTATGTATGTATGTATGTATGTATGTATGTATGTATGTATGTATGTATGTATGTATGTATGTATGTATGTATGTATGTATGTATGTATGTATGTATGTATGTTGTATGGATGGATGCATGTATGTATGCATGTATTTATGCATGTATATGTGTGTGAGTATGTATGTATGTAAGTATGTATGTATGTATGTATGTATGTATGTATGTATGTATGTATGTATGTATGTATGTATGTATGTATGTATGTATGTATGTATGTATGTATGTATGTATGTATGTATGTATGTATGTATGTATGTATGTATGTATGTATGCATGCATGGATACATATATGTATGTATGTATGTATGTATGTATGTATGTATGTATGTATGTATGTATGTATGTATATATATATATATATATATATATGTGTGTGTGTGTATAGGTCTGTTTGTGTGTGATGCAATGAAGGATGTACATGTACACATGGACTTGTATCTGTACTTGGGATTTATTTTCAAATCATACATGCGCTATATAATTATTTCTTCTCGCTTGTCGTCATATCTAACAGTCAATGCTGATTGGCAATGATAAAGTTTTGTTCACGTAGTAGTATATGTATGACAGGTAAATTGTAAGCAGCGCTACGAGCCACTTGTCAACATGTACTCTGTACAGATCATTCAAATCTTAGTCGAGAATCGAATCTAAGCACACCATTACAGCTATATTTTGCTGTAATATAATCTTCACTTCTTTATGAACCATTGCTCTTAATTGTGTGTAGGTCATGCAACCTTTAGATAGTCTAGCCCTCTTTCTTCAACACACACACACACACAAACACACAATGTGGTTTATTTTATATTATTATTAAAGGCGAAATTATCTTCATTATGTAGAAATACCACATAAAATAATTATGGCATGGCTTATGTTTTGATTGCTTACACAGTACACAATTTTAGATTAAATCTCTAATTGCTTTCATGCTATCTTCATATAACATTTAAAACTTTGTTCTGTACTTCTTTCCACATTGTTTACTGCCTAGATGTAGTTAAAGCCTTGCATTGCCTTCCTATCTGTTGACATAATAGAGGTGTATTTAATTGATTTTGTTTTAAATTGCAAACATGTAAAAGACCATGCTTTTTCTAAATATTTTATAATTTAGAATAAGTGGGTGAAATAATTTATTATAAATTATGCAAGTTGTAATTAAAGAAAACACCCTGGAATATATAGAAAATCTTGACATGTATAAGTTTTTATTACTTGCTTATAATTTGTATTGTTGTTGAGAAGGAAAAAAAGTGATGTATTTAAATTAATATTTTTTTTATATGTCTTTATTATTTGGTCCCATTAAGGAATATATATCGGAATTAAGGACCATGAGTTATAAACCAGATGAATTGTACCCAGTATATCGTAAAGTTACCCCTGTATAGTTTTTTAAACTTTTATTTACAGAAACATGATTTTTGTTTCGCCAAGCATTTTTTACATATGATATATTACATATATCAGTTTTGACAATAGGAAAAACATAGTATTACCAGAAATAAATCACACCAATCACTTGCTTAACGCCAAGATTGGATCACTGTCTCAGTGGCAGATAATCCATTTATTGATACGTTGTGTCCTTATATTAGTTCGGGTCTCAACTCTTCCCGTTAAAATACTCAACGTTTAGACAATACAGCAACATTTGAATATTATCTTGAAATACCTATGAAGTGGTTGCCAAGGCGTTAAAACAGTTTAGTTTTTGGAACATACTATGATATGTTCCTAAATCATCATCATCATCATCATCATCATCATCATCATCATCATCATCATCATCATCATCATCATCATCATCATCATCATCATCATCATCATCATCATCATCATCATCATCATCATCATCATCTTCATCATCATCATCATCATCATCATCATCATCATCATCATCATCATCATCATCATTTGTGTGCAAGTTCTTATGCAAATGCTATGTACGCGGTTTGAATTTATGAACCTTTATGAAAAATCTGCATTAGAAAATATGTTATGGACCAATTATGCGGTGACAAAACAATAATAAACTATGCTTTACCTTTGATTTTAGTTTCTTTAGAATATAAAATGTAAATTTCCGAAGTCCCTGTCATATTTTGATAACACTTCCTTGTGCAAGCTGATCAATTTCATAATTAGAATGGGACTTTACAATTCCTGAATCAAGCAGTGGTAACTGAATTAATGCTACATGACAAACACTTTCATTATGTTTAACAGATTTAATTAATAATGCCAATGTGTAATCGATTGTTTCATGATCACATGTCCCGTTCTTTCATCTGCATAAATGACTACAAGCCACATTGCTAATAATTCGAGATAACTTTAGATGACTTCCCGTATCTAGTTGTTATATCCCGACCAAGAATAATCGTGTTAGTATTCTAAACAAATATATCGGTTATAATATAATCAGTCAACATATAGGACAATTACATTCCCACTGACTAATGATTGCGTTGAGACAGGATTAGATTGCTTAGATGATGATGATGATGATGAGGAGGAGGAGGAGGAGAAGAAGGAGGGAAAATTTAAAAACAATTTCAATAAATTAGATTTTTTCACATTTTTTGTAGATGATTTTATAAATTTTATAGTAATTTTAACCTTTTGCTTGTTTTTTTTTACCATATCCATTAGGTTCACGATATCCTGCTACATACTGGTACAGTGTGTGTTTGTTTGTGTGTGTGTGTGTGTGTGTGTGGGTGTGAATTTTATTTTGTACGTAGCATTAACAATTTCGTAGATATATCGCTACGATGTATGCAGCTTGGCAGTTTATGATGTTGTCTTGTACTGATGTTGCATGCCGCAGACATGTATAATCATGTCCCGACCAGTCTACACTATCTAACACCATGTCAAACAATCCTAACACTAACCTTTTAATGCTGAGTGCCAAGTGAGGAATCAGTTAGTATTTCTTTTAGAAGTCTCTGGTATGACTCAGTCGGCATTCAAATCCACGACCTCTGGCATCCAATGAGGACGCTCTAAAAACTAGGACACTGGAACAGTCTTCAAGATAATTTATTCTCAGTGCTTCCACATTTCGATTAAACAGTTAATCCACAGTACACTATTATCCCCACTATCTTGTATTCTCCTTGAAGTAGTTTCGTATGAACAAGATTTACCAGAAGTATGGTCGATATTTCGTTACAATTAGCATATAAATTAGAATAATTGTATCGCATATAATGTAACGTGTACAGCTATGAAGATATTTATGAAGACAAGACAAATTAATATATGATGCAATGCTTACAGAGAGAGAGAGAGAGAGAGAGAGAGAGAGAGAGAGAGAGAGAGAGAGAGAGAGAGAGAGAGAGAGAGAGAGAGAGAGAGAGAGAGATGATGATGATGATGATGATGATGATGAAAGTATTTTAACAAAGGTACGGCATGGATTGTTGCAATTTCTTTTCAGGAGCTTTTATTAATTTAAAGTGATCGATTTTGTCAATTTATATAAGATAAGAACATATAAACTAACTTTCAGTGTTGAATCCTGCTACATTTGTGACTGCCAAGACGGACTTCGTTTACTTGCGAAGGTAAATAAAACAATTTTTAACTAGCAACAAAAGAAGACAATTGTATCGAATTTCAGATAATTGTTTATCTTTAGAGCCTCGTTGTGATTTTGTGCACATATAAAACTGGAAGTTTGGCATTTGTTGTTTGGAATATTGTTCCCAGTTTCATATACATTGGCATATACGTGAATGTGTAATTGAACTAGTCATAGTTTAGCTTCAATTTCAGCAGTTATATAGATTCTGTGAAATACCAGGTTTTAATTAGTGTATAATGTAAAATTATTCAGAATGTGGAAAGAGATATATAGTGAGTGAGAACTTTAATGAAGTTGTTGAGAGCGGCATGTACAAAAATTCAGAATGTGGAAAGATAAATACAATGAGAGTAGGTTGATGAATTGGCAGAGAGTGGGACGCACAAAGATTCATAATTTGTAAAGATAAATTTAATGAGCGAGTTCGTTAATTATTTGGCTGATAGTTTGATATACAATAATTAAGAATGTGGACTATAATTAGAATCATAGCTGATTTTTGAGTCATTGTAATTGTTCAAACTATGGCAGTACGCTGAAGGAAAACTATGGATCTATGTAGCCAATTTTATAACCTCAAAAACACAACCATTTAAAGAAGCAAAAACCATAATAAACAAATTTTCAGAGTAAAGATTTGTAATCTTATAAACGATTTCAAATTTATCCAATTCAGTCTATTAATAATTCGAAAAAAAAGATAAACATTAATTTTCAAGAGAAACACAGATAATATTTTCTTTTTTTTAAAAAAACTTAGTTTTGAATAAATTCAAAGTAATGAAGATTTTTGCAGATAATACAAGTATCTATTGGATTGATAACTGGTACAACAGAAAACGTGCTGAATAAACCCATCATGTAATCTCAGTACATCAATATGTTGGCATTATTGTGCATAAACAAACATACATTCGTAAATGTGTTGCATGGTATCTACATTATAAATATACGAGAAAAGCTTCACTCCAATTTCAGAAATTAAAATAAAAATAAATTTGAAGTACTTATTGGTCAAAAAAATAATGAGTGTTTTTGGTATAAAAATTTCGCAAGATATGGGGACCCACCCAATACGCCACCCCACCTAGAAAAACCCATTTGCCTTTGATTCACAATAGCTGTAATGATCTTGCTCTATTTCATTTATCTCCAATGAGTGTACAGTCCTCGAGATTGGTAGGATTTACCCCGATATTTGCGTACCATATGAAGTTAGTTAATCTCTCTGTCATTGATATCCAGTCCATTACATGACAACGACCTAAATTTCTTTCATAACCCACAGTGGTGTACAGACGTATTTCAAAGCTATCTACCACACCACAGATGAATAGGTCCACTCCATATGTAGATAGTAATGTCGGAAGTATTATAATTAATCAATTATGTTGGCATTATGAATATCACACCCAGGATCAGATCAGATTGAAATGAGTATTTATATTATATTTAGGACGATAAACATTCAACAGCCATCAATGAATAATAGAATATATGACCTCGTTCAATCTATACATCTAACAAATGATTTAAGAATTAAAGTCGTATGATTGATTATATAAAGATGAAATGATGAGAGAGAGAGAGAGAGATATAGAAAGGAGAGAGAGAGAATATAAAATATTACTTAGCAAAGCAACTTAAAGCTGACAATGATGTAAATTCAATACTGAGTTTAGATCGGCATATATTAAAACCGCCATTCCACTTGAATAAACTGTTATTCCATCTGAATACTCAATGGTCTCATTCCGTTTCAATACACAATATTTATTTCACTAATGTTCTCAACACTCTAATCCCAATTAAATACTCAAAATTCCCATCCCACATGCTATCATGTCAATGCTCAACACTGTCATGAAAATTAGGAAATTAACCATGTGATCTCACTTGAATAATGAATACTGCTATTACAACTGCCTGCTTAACACTTGCATTCTACTTGAATAATTGACACTCATTCCTTTTCATAACTCTGCAATGTCCTCAAATTTGATTATTCAACAATGTCCTTACACACAAATGTCAAACACTGTCATTCACCTGAAATACTGAAACCTTATTTCAGCTGAATATTCAAAATTGTCATTCTATTTGAATATTCAGCATTGCCAGTCTTCTTAAATCCTCAATAGTTATTAACTTGAATATCCAACACCATCATTAGAATTGTATATTCAATACCGTCATTACACGTGATTACTCAGTGGTATCGTTATAATTGAATACTCATCTCTGTCAGTCAGTTTGAATACTCAGCACTGCCATTCCAATTGAAAACTCAACTCTTATTCTCCCATTGAATCCATCCAGCTGAATTCCCCATATTTTTATTTCTATTTCAAAAACTAACATTTCGTCAGTATACTTTATTAATCAATGCTCTTATTCTACTTGAGTACTTAGTAAAGTCATTCCAAGAGAAAAGAATGAAGATGCCCGTTTTATAAAATTTAAAAAATAACTGAATTCCTTAGAATAAAAAAATGAGAGTATAAAATTTAAAGTCTATTATTACGGGTCTGTGCTCGGAAAATGAAAAACAGAAAAGAGTAAAGACAACAAGCTTTGGAAAATTTAACAAAATAATTTATTTCCCTAGAAAAGCAAGGTAAAAAGAAGAAAAGGACGTATGCATTATAAATCAATCCAAAATGCGTCCAAGAATTACAACATATAAGCCTATCAATACAAAATCCTAAGGGAATCAAAGTTCATATCCCATTGAAATTCCAAGATGGAAGGCGATGACATCTTTAGTGGTCTGCTTTGTCCTGATGTGTTAACAGTTCTTTGTTGAATCAGCAAGAATAATATTCCAGTTTGGAATTTTGAATAAATTTCAATAAATGTCTTTGTCCAATAATTCTGATGAGCACCAGTATTTTCCTGGGAAACTTAAATACTTTACATTGAATAAAAAAATTCAACTCAATCTGGTCAAGAAAAAACACCTTTGAGCTTCAAATGTTTAAAGCACAATTCTGCTGATTCTTATCATGAGTTAAAAACCTATCTGAAATGCAAGTCAGATTCCCCGATGGGAGTAAAACTTTCATTTTTCCTAAGCAACATAGAAACATTAAATGACCATTATAACGTACACTGGCATGTCCATCTTGCATCAATGATTCTTCTTTTGGGAATAAAATAAACAATCGTTTACTTCAGACTCTCATTTCTGAATCGAGGTTAGCACTTAGACACAATGTTTCAGACTACAGGCTATCTATTAGGTTAAACATAACTGCATTTGATTTCTAAAAAATCAAATCAAATCCAGTGGATAATATAATAATTATAATAACATATAATGGAATAATAATATGACAAAATTAAAACTAACAAACGAACAAATTAATTACATATAACATAACAATATTGTGCGTTAAAACAAACATTGTACAAAATATTATAAACCAAGTCCAAATGCAGAGTATTCCAAATGAATTCAGTGGTGTTGTAAATGAATTCCAATGTAAAAAGTGATGATGTACCATCAATCTGGAATATCCAATAACTTTGTTGATGATAATGGTATAATCAAACATTTATCTACATGAATTCACAACAGCACCACAATAATGCAACTGAACATATTTGAAGTTAAAGAAAGAAAATAAGGATTTATATTTTCTTCTCCCTTACTCAAAAACATATTACACAATATGAAGACCATAATGAGGATCGTGTTAATAAAATTTCCATCAAACTCTCATCACAATTCATTTTATAATGTTCTAAGATCAAAGGGTAGGCCAAGCCGTGAAATCAAAACCAAGTAAAGTTGTTTACACACAAATAAAACTAAAAATAATATGTAATCTACAACCAGAGATAACAAATTATCTATGCAATATGTTGGTGAAATAAACCGACAGTAGTCAGGAATGCCAAAATTTATTTCCAAACTTTTGGATATGGATAATTACACAATGAAAATTATATAATCATTGACAAAAGTCAGCAGACAGAACGATAAACTCAGTGATCTCTCTCTCTCTCTCTCTCTCTCTCTCTCTCTCTCTCTCTCTCTCTCTCTCTCTCTCTCTCTCTCTCTCTCTCTCCAATAAAATGCATCAAGGTTTTGTTACAATGATTACTGTCTTGCTACTGGTCACAAGCTGAGATTGTCACTGTTATTGAACCATATTGGTTATTTGTTGTTTGGAAGCTATACTAGTCACAGGCTGGCAATGCCATGGAGCTGTACTAATCACAGGCTGGCAATGCAATGGAGCTGTACTGGTCACAGGCTGGCAATGCCATGGAGCTTGGTTTTACTTGTTCTCAAGTTGACACTGTTATTGAACCATATTGGTTATTTGTTGTTTGGAAGCTCTACTAGTCACAGGCTGGCAATGCCATAGTGTTAATAGAATTAAGGAACAGTAGTAGTAGATGTATGGGGAGAAGTAGTATGGGTAGTCGTAGCAGTAGTAGTAGTAGTAATATTATTATGTTGAATATTAGTAACATGACTAGTAGTAGTATGAGGAGTAGTTGTAGTAGTAGTCGTATGAGTTGTATTAGTAGTATGAGTAGTATAATTTTTAGTAACAGTTGTAACATGAGTAGTAGTATGAGTAGAAGTAGTAGTAGTGGTGGTATGAGTAGTAGTATGAGGAGTAGTGGTATGAGTAGTAGTAGTATGAGAAGGAGTAGTAGTAAGAGTAATAGTAGCATAAGTAGTAGTATGAGTAGTAGTACTAGTATGAGGAGTAGTTGTAGTTGTAGTCATATCAGTTGTATTAGTAGCATGAGTAGTATAATTTGTAGTAACAGTTGTAGCATGATTAGTAGTAGTGTTAGTATTAATAGTATGAGGAACAGTAGTAGTAGATGTATGAGGAGGAGTATTATGGTTAGTCGTAGTAGTAGTACTAGTAGTATGATGAGTAGTAGTAACATGAGAAGTAGTTTGAGGAGTAGTTGTAATAGTAGTCGTATGAGATGTATTAATAGTCTGAGTAGTAGTATTTGTAGCATGAGTAGTAGTATGAGGAGTAGTAGTATTGGTAGTATGAGTAGTAGTATGACGAGTAGTAATAGTAATAGTAGTAGGTGGAATAGTATTATGAGTAGTGGATGTATGAGTAGTAGTAGTGTGAGGAGAAGTAGTTGTATGGATAGTAGTAGTAGCATTCGTAATAGTAGTAGTAGTAGTATCATGAGTAGTAGTAGTATTAATAATATGAGGAGCATTAGTAGAACTTGTATGAGGAGTTGTATTATGAATTGTAGCATCAGTAGTAATAACAGGAGTACTAGTATGAGTCGTAGTAGTAGCAGTATGAAGATTAGTAGTATGAGGAGTAGTAATATGAGGAGTAGTATTAATAGTGGTAGTAATAGTAGTATTAGTAGTAGTATGAGTAGTTGTAGTGGTAGTAGAATTAGAATTAGTAGTAGTATTTGTATGAGTAGCAGTAGTATTAGTATGAGTGGTACTAGTCTGAGTAGGAGGAGTAATAGTAGTATTAGTAGTAGTATGAAGATTAGTAGTATGAGGAGTAGTAGTCTGATGGGTAGTATGCAGAAGAGTGGTAGAAGAAGTATTAGTAATAGCAGTATTAATATAAGGAGTAGTATGAGTTTTAGTAATAGTAGTAGTAGTAGTAGTATTAGTAATAGTATTATGAGGATGAATAGTAGTAGTATGAGGAGTAGTTGTCATAGTAGTAGTAGTACTAGTAGTAGTAGAAGTAGTAGAATGAGGAGCAGTAGTAGTCTGTAGTAGTAGTAGTAGTTTGATGAGGAATAGTAGTAGTATGAGGAGGAGAAGTAGTGGTAGTAGTATTAGTAGTTGTATGATGAACAATTGTAGTATGAGTAGTAGTAGTAGTTGTAGTAGAATGAGTAGTAGTGGTAATAGTAGTATGAGGAGTAGTAGTATAAGGAGTATTAATAGTGTTGATTTGTTATTATTCTTTTTTTATGTTGTCTTAATATAATTTTTTAATTTGGCCTAAGATAGGTTTTTATATTAATGTAACATAACTTTTTTTATTTATTTATTGTAATATAGAGTTTAAATATGTCTAACATAATTTAAAATTTTAGTGAAATTTAGAATTTGTACATTTAGTCAAATGTATAATTTTTGGTTTTAGTTTTAGTTAGTTGTGAACTCCAGTTTATAGTTTTTAGATGTAGAAATACATTCTGAGGAAAATTCAATCAGACTCAAGTTGAATCCAAGAGCATATAACATTACATCCTCTCCTAAGTGTTACGATCAGCAATGCTAAGACCTGCCAGAGATACAATCCAGGCAGATACTAAGAGATGCATAAAAGGCTTGGGGTACAAATATAATCCAGAGTGTATTCTCCTAAGAGATGCTAAGGAGTCTAGTAGTACATATAAATAGATTATGAAGGGCAAAATTTACCATGAAAGGACAGATATGATGAGATTATATTTATATTTTTAAAAAATGAAAAACGGAAATTTATTCAGTAGTTGAAATCTTGTTTTACGTTTTCATGCTAAACACCAGACCAATGAAAATCTTCCTCTTTATTAAAGTGACTGTCCCAACTCCAAACCAAATTTTGCCACCCAAGTGACCAAGTCAATCTCCAAGCCAAATTTTGCCAATATCCTGATTTGTTCTAAACTGACCTGTCTGTTCTGTCACTTGTATTTGTAATAGGTCATCTGCATTTTAAGCCACTTACACATAATATAATGGTAGTACACAAACATAACTGAATGGCCACACACACACATAACCTAATTGACTAACTCAAAAATAACTTGAATGGTTCCAATCATACATGACAGTTTTTTTTTTCATCAAAAGTATTTTGCAGTGAATGAGTAGTTAAGACCCTACAGACAAAACTGGTGTAATTTAAACTGTTCAATGTAATTATCCCTTATTGATTTTTCACAATCTGAAACAGATCATATTATAAAAACAAACCTTGAAGAACAATGAGAAACACAACATATATTGAACAGATTAAGCCAGATATGCAGGAAGTGTTTGCTTCATTACACATAAACTTTACATATAAATCTAGAAAGTGTATTAAGTCCTGTTTTTTTGCCTTTTACTTCAATTCAAGATCATGAATGTTTGGCACATAGCAAAGTATGAAGAGGCAACTTGCATATAAACAGTATTTGTCACACTGTGAAAAGGTACAGTATGCATGTAACTGGCATTATTCACACTGGGGAGATGTAACATGTATGTAACTAAATTTATCACACTGTAGGAAGGTATACTATGCATGTAACTACCATTAGTCACAATGTGGGAGGTATACTATGCATGTAACTAGCATTAGTCAAACTGTAGGAAGGTATAATATGCATGTAACTAGCATTATTCACACTGTGGGGAGATGTAACACACATGTAATTAATACTAGTTACACAATACAAAATATATAACATCCATGTAGCTATAGGAGGGTATAATATGGATGTAACTAGCATTAGTCACACTGTAGGAAGGTATAACATGCATGTAACTAGCATTAGTCACACTATGGGGAGATGTAACATGCATGTAAATAGCATTGGTCACACCATGTGAAGATATAACAAACATGTATTTAACACTAGTTACACAATGCAAAATATATAACATCCATGTAACTAGTGTTAGTCACACAGTGGGATGAGATGACTTGCATGTAAAGACCTCATCTGCATGTGTGTTAGATGACCATCCCTGCTTTCTGTTGCCCAGGGTGAAGCTAAAAAAAAAAAAAAAAAAAAAAAAATTAAAGAATTCCCAAAATTTGTTTGTTCATCTAAATGAGCAGGTTTACCTCAGTGCTTAGTTTATTATACTTTATCCTAATTAGCATAACATAAATCAAATTTACATAAAAACATAACAAAATAACAAAATACAAAATCCAGAAAAATGTATTTGTGTATCTGGTTGAGAAAGTTAAGCCCAGTACTTGAAGCAATAAGTGCAGTATTTCTATGCTTATCATTATAATATATGTATATGCATAATGTTTAAAATAAGCACAAGAAACCCTTATTGTAAGACCATTGCAATAGCAAGCATGCATGTTTCTTGGGTGGGTGTAACTAGTACTGGTCTCAAGGTAGGAATAAATGATTTGTATGTAACTAGCATTAGTCACACTGTGAAGAAACTAAACCTTAAACTAGAATTAGTGTACAGTGTGAAGCAATGATTTTTATTTTACTAAATTTAATCACAGTGTTAAGATATGACTTGTACTTAGCTAGACTTTTGACAAAATGAATATCAATATTTCTGAGAAGTTTGCATTATACTAGATTGTGGAAAATTTACATGTCAATATATCTGACAGGTTTGCATTTAGCTAGAATTTGGACAAAATGAATTTCAATATAACTGACAAGTTTGGAGTTAGCTAGAAGTTTGACAAAATGAATATAAATATTCCTGAAAAGTTTGCCTTTAGTTAGATTTTGCACAAAATATATGTCAATATACCTGAGAAGTTTCTATTTAGCTAGATTTAGGACAATATGAATGTCAAACATACCTGACAAGTTTGCATTTAGCTAGATGGCTGATATGGTAAATGACATTCATATGTCAAAACAATGGCTTTATTGGTGTAGTTCATCTCAGAATAAAGTCATTTTTGAAGAACCTCTCCTAATGTCAAATGTTAATGGGCTTTATGTGTAGTTGTTTTATATCCATATGCATGTGCTGCTTGTGTTTAATTTTTCAAATTTCGTTTTTATAAATTTAGGTTTAGGGTTTATTCAACATTCCTATTCTAATGTGAGATAGTCATTAAACCCGAGCTGGTCCATAGGAGTTTATTTATTTCGAGTGATCAATGCCAGTGATCAAATATTGTCCATTGTGTACTATATGTTTATGCTATTTTGTATTTATGTTTGGACTGGCAAAATGGCCAAATCATTATAGTTATTATTTATTTAGGTTCAGTTTGACATGAGATATTCGGTTGGACATATTTGTCTTAACCTTACTTCTCGGACTTGGAGAACCTATTTGTGTGTGTGTGTGTGTGTGTGTGTGTGTTGAATGTTGAGTAAGTTTGAGAAGGCAAAGAGTAATGTGAGAGATGTATGCATGTTTGTTTATAAGTATTTCTGGTTTCATAATGTTCTTAGTAATGGCCCCTTTAGGAATCCAGTAATGGGCCATACTGCCTCATGTGAGTCCTATAGCTTTGGCTCTGCATGTATGGAATCCCCTGTGAGGCCATTATCATCACGAGTATCAAGATCCAAGAGTCATTATAAAGTTATCTTTCCATGTCTAATTAATTTTCATTGCCTTGTATATATTCTATTAATTCCCTACATAGTTTATATCATTAAAATTTTTAGTATATAATAAACATTTATCATTTATGTTACCATATTTGTTTATTATTTTATTCCTTATTATTTGTCTTTCCTGATTTATTTTTAAACAGTACAGTATCATATGGCTTTTGAATCTATATTGTTACCAAATATTCTACATTTGGAGATTTGTGTTATTAAATGTCTTCTAAAGGCAGCTTATCCCATCAGCCATTTGTTGTGCAGGAACAGCCTGCTTTGTATTGCTGTTGATCCTTAACCTGCCCATTGTGTCCAAATGGTGGATCAATCTAATTGGGGATCTTTTATATATCATGTTTTTTATTTAATAATTTATTTATCATTTATTAATTAATTAATCATTTATTATTAAGTTAAATCAAATATTGTAAATACTATTTTTATTATCCCATATATTTGTGTTGTCCCTACACATATATATATATATATATATATATATATATATATATATATATATATATATATATATATATATATATATATATATATATATATAATCACAATAGGTACCTTTTTCTCCTAGGGGTCCCTGGTGGTTCTAATAATTTGATTAATTTGTTATTTTTAATAAATTCCATTATTAAATCTACACATAGCCGAACATATAAATATATACAGCTTCTCATGGAAATTTAGGTTTGTTATCCAGTTGCTTAAATCTATCTAAGATTATGGACTTTTGTTGCATGCTCAAATTTGGCAGGGCCAGCCCTCCTCTATCCTTCAGTATCTAAGCAATGGCACTGACAGCCATAATGGGTCCAAACAATACTTTGGATCTGAAAGACAATTACATCAGAGATATAAATACTTTTCTTGTTCCTGGTCTGCAAAGTGCATTACAAATTTTTTGCTAATGAAGGATTAATTTGCAGTTTTCTTCATTTACCAAATACAAGACAAACCTGGATACAGCACATGCTGTGGAAGGAACGAATACTCATTCTAAGTAAAACATAAGAGGAGCCAGAAATGTAACATTCAAAGGCTGACAAAGAGCATAGCAAGGGAGGCAATTACAATGCCAAGGCAAACAAGTACTTTGCCAAAGCAGTCAAGGATCATGCCAATGCAAGCAAGTACATTTCCAAAACAGACCAGATTGGTGGCAATCAAAAACAATGACCAAGTCAGGGCAGAACAGGTAACATGTCAAAGCACACAATCAAAACCGAAAACACACATGCATTCTGCCAAGTAAGTCAAGCACCAAGCCAAAGCTGACAAGAACAATGTCAATGTAGGCAAGAACCTTTCCAAGTCAGAAAAATGGACCATGCCAAAAAAGAATGGTAACATGCTAAGGCAGACAAGGTCCATGCCAAGGCAGAGAAATACCATGCAATTGCTATCAAGTATCTTCAGGCAAGTACCTTGGTAAGGCAAAAAACTAGCATGTCAATGCACACAAGTACAAAACTGATGCAGACAAGGATCATACCAATGCAGACAAGTAGTATGCTAAAGTACACATTGCAAAAGGTAGATAAGTACCATAAAAGGCAGACAAGTATAATGTCAAGGGAGACAAGGACCATGCCATGAAAGACAGTTAAAATACCAAGACAGACAATCACAATGGCAAAGCAGACAAGTACGATGCAAAGACAGGCAAGTACAAAGTTCAGTGGACAAGGACTATGGTCAAGAGAACACAATGGAAGAAAACCACTATGAAAAGGCAGAGAAGGACCATAGGACCATACCAATGCAGTGACTTACAAAGTGAAGACAGATAATGACCATGCCAGTGTAGACAAGGACCATGTCAAGGCAGGCAAGTACAAAGTACAAAGCCAAGGCAAGATATATTAGAAATGTTAATTGCCTGGTCAATAATGAAAAGTCACTTTAATAGTATAAATACTCTTTGGACGGGAAGGTATATGCTTTTAGTTCAGTGCATCGTGAATGGGGAAAACACTGAGTCAAAAATCATCTAGGTTTCAAACTTGGGGTTCAGGATGTGCAAAACATAAACTTTGAAATCAAAGCTGGGGATCAAATTTAAATTTTGGGAGACCCTGAATAACAAGTGAGTTCAAAGGGAAACATTGTTTAGTTGAACTTGCATAAGAAAAAATATATCAGAATTGGCAGGGTCTAAATAAATAAATGCTTACATTGCATAATTCATGCATATTGCTGTTGAAGTGTGAAACAGGAATATATATTTCTACTGCTGTAATTCAATTATCGGATAGCATTGTTTGTCGACAAAACACACACAGACTTCATCACCATGAGCTCATGTAATAAAGAATGAACAAATGCCTTTAAATCCATTCCAAGAATGCCCAAATCTAACTCTTAAATAACCACCAAAAGGAGAGAGGAAAATGTTCTAAATATAGACTGGGACTGCATTCGTGAGTACTGAACCGGAAATATTAATTGTGGCCTGATTCATAACAGGTCCAATTTTTTAGACAGACAATATATTTGCATGTCACACCTATTTCAGCAAATTATAGACAGCAAAATTGTTTAATAAATGGTATTTAAAATCAATGGTAGTTTGGGTCTGTACAACTGAAAACATTTTTTCCCAAAGGTACTGAAGCACGATGGCTCTCGGTGATTTTGACAGCTAATTGCAATATGTCTAACAGGTTTACACACTAATGAAACAATTACAGGTTATATGTTCCACGTTTATTGTGTCAAGAACATAGTTGTTTGTGTAACTATTATCGTACTTAAATTTAAAGTTTTGATTTAAACATTTCCATGTTTTATAGCAAATATGCATTCCACTTCAAAGCCAATAACTACAACAGTTTGACAATATGATAGGAAAATATTGCATCAAGGAAGTTCTACCTTACTGAACAATGGTGAAATCTCTCCTTTGAAGACCTAAGCCATGTCTCTGATGTGTTGTATACCAGTGTGTTGATATGAACTAATCTTGGTCACTTATGGAACTTTATCTCTCCTATGATGACCTAAGCCATGACTCTGATGGGTTGTATATCAGTGTGCTGATTTGACCTAATATTGGTCACTTATGGCACTTTGCAATCATCACTGGACTTCTGGAGAGCTTCCAAACTGATCCAAATCTAGCACTGTGCTCCAGATACTAGGTTAAACCTGAAACGATATAACATTTTTCACTAAGCTCTAGAAAACATTAAATTAACCAGAACTATTTATTGTGACCTGATTCCATCCATGACCTGAAGATGAGGCCAGTTTGCTGAAAATTTATAAGATTGGAGGAAAAGAAACATTACACTTCTAAAATCTAAAATTCTTTAAAATACAGAGATATTTGTAATATTAGAAAATCATTTTATATTATTAGAAAATTATGAATTATTCAAAAACACCTTTCTGTATTTTGTATTGATTTTTGTTTACTCTCCTCTTGTACTTTATTGGAGCACCACATATTTTTGCAGTTTGGTAAGACAATTAAAAATAAATTATGTAATGAAGGTTGGTATAATACACTCTTCTTCCCTGAGGCCCACTTGATAAACAAACTATTGTAAGTACATGAGAAAAAAATAGTAAAGCATACATTTACAAATTAAGTGTATAAACACAAAGTGTAATATAAAAAATGCCTTTCAGTGCATGCATTTCAAAATTGACAAAGAAAAATAATGTCTGTTCAGTGTGTTTTTATTGTTTTGAAAACATTTAGGTTTGTTTTTAGGTATTAATGTCTATCAGTCTTTTAGGCATTTAATATGGATTATATCAGTAATGAGTGCTATTTTTATAGAATTTTATTATACATACCTGTACATGTCAATTATTCACTTTATTTGGATCACAATACATATATAGTCTTTTGGAAGGCTATTAAAATCATGCATTGAGAAAAATATACAGCAAAATCAATGTTAAAATACGTTCTACGCGAATTCTCAATTCTGAAATAACTCCGATACACATTTTAAATGGTAGATAGAAATGCTTTTGTCTATTAACTTTATAAGTGAACTCTTGGACCACTTCGGTGGCCTATGTGGTTAGATCATCCACCTCAGATCTGCAAAGTTCTCATTGACAATGTGAACTAAATCACTATTCTGTTATTATTGTAAATTCATTCAAGGACATTTTGGATTATATAACTGTGTTACATCAAGACAGTTGGCACATCAGCTTCTCCAAGGCTATTGGCACACTAGGACATTAAATGCTGGAAGTCATTTAGAACACTCTAAAGTTGTGGACTCGTGATACAACATTTTGGACCATTTGGGATTTAATTCACAATAACGTTCCATTCCAATTTTCACTTTGAATGCAGTTGGAAAGATGTATTTGTTTCATTTTGCCAAACTTATTTTCTTTTTTCTCCTTGTTGCTTTACAACACTGTCATATACCTTGGATTCCTACTTGTGTGTACTGTCCAAGAATAAGGAGTGGGTAGAAGCCTGCAGTGGGTGATGTTGGGAGTGAGTATGGAGTTTTATGATGCCAAGCTTGGAAAAGTACTATTTCCAAGCACTTTCAGTCTCAAACATTATGTATGATTTCACAAATGATACTTTGCTACATTTGCTATTAAATTTCCTCTAATTATCTTTTATTTCTTCTTCTTCTTCTTCTTCTTCTTCTTCTTCTTCTTCTTCTTTTTATTATTATTATTATTATTATTATTATTATTATTATTATTATTATTATTATTATTATTATTATTATTATTATTATTATTATTATTATATCTTGTCCTTCTCCTTCATTACCAGTGCTAGATTTTGAACAAGGAGGTCACACGCACCTCCCTTCCATCCAAAACCCCATTTGAACAAAAACATTCGAATTAAATTCAAACATATAGAGAACAAAATGTAACAGAATGGACTACAAGAAATACTTTGATTCATAACACAACTCGTTAATGTCTAGCATGCATGCTCAATTATTTGATATATAAATTAGTGAATGAACTGGCAACGCTTCGATTTCAAGTCCAATTGTTTAAGACTAAATTGACGGAAAATAAATAAATATTCAAGTTGAAATTTTACTGCACTACTTGTAATTAGGGCATGACCTCATTTTGTTTTGACAAACTCATTAGGTTAGTCGGAGAAATATACAGAAATTTTCCTATGTATTCTAGGCAAACAATAACATAGTCATGTAGACATATTAAAAGAACAAAAATAACTATATAACATTTATTGACCAAAATTATAAAGAACATTATATAAATTAACTTGGTCAGGATTTTGTTGCTAATTATTTTTGTCCTACTTTGATTTCTCTTCACTATTATTCTTATCGTGCTCTGTGTTGTCAAAACAATTTTCTTTCGTACGCGAGAAAACTATCAACATCATTGTATGAGCTTGAAAAGACTGTTTACTGAATAAACTTTGCCTGGCTGATTAGACTGGCTTTCAGGGTCCTCTTATTATTTGTGTTTGACTCGTCTTCCTTTTCGTTGTGGTCGCCATTGTATGCTTGCATTTATTTTTATATTGTTTACTTACTCGAATGACAGGAACGCAATCATTGTTAGAAACAATATATAACCTATAATTAGTATAAGATAAAAATAGAAATTGTCATTATGTAAATGGGAAAAATGTAATGTATATAAAGTCTTTACAATTGTTGTCCCTAAAATTATATGATGCATATTATCCTTAATATTGTAATTCGGTGTGGATGATGTCGAATTGTAGATGGCTCCGTTGTTACGTTAGCATTATTTACATGTAAATGCACATCTGAATAAACCTCAATATTTATCCAACCATTGATTTTTTTTAAAAAGAAAGTAAAGCACCACTATCGCCTTCTAATAATAAATCATTTTGACATATTTCAATTGTAAAATGTGTGTACTTTATGTGTTGTATTGTCTTATCTTATAATAATAAGAAATTTGGAAGACTCTAAACTAATATACTGTTAGCCTTTGTGATGTAACAAACCAGATTATAAGGAAGAAACGAACAACCGTATATTGAAGAACACTTTGCCGTTGAAACTGGGATAGCAGGGTAATGAAGCAATCGTGTTACAAATGAACCGTTCGGATCATCTTTATCTAAACAGGAACATTAAAATATGGTTGATACCATGATCTTCCTTTCGCAAAACAGGGTTAATTTATATCATTCCCCAATTACATAAGATCCTATTATTTTTCCTTCCATGTTTTGGGTTGAAATCCATTCTCTCTCTCTCTCTCTCTCTCTCTCTCTCTCTCTCTCTCTCTCTCTCTCTCTCTCTCTCTCTCTCTCTCTCTCTCTCTCTCTCTCTGTTTACTTATTCAATTATTTATATAACAATTCCAGGTAATCAAAATATACGACGGAGAGAGAGAGAGAGAGAGAGAGAGAGAGAGAGAGAGAGAGAGAGAGAGAGAGAGAGAGAGAGAGAGAGAGAGAGATTCACTTGCTATCTTTTCATACACATCTTTTTAATTTAGTCTTTAGTTTCATTCTTTGTATTCGACCATAATTTTAGAACGCTAGAACGCAATAATGTCTATTTTTGCAAAACATGTATGTTACTATCTGGGTCTTACGTTCAAATATAATTACTCTGCCATTAGAAGAAAGTATGGGTTATTTTCTTCGAGTCCATTCATTATCGATATTTCCAATATTACCTCTACCACCCATTAAAGCTACCATTTGACTGTATACATTTCTAGTTTAAACATACCATGGTTTGAAATATTGAACTCAAGCAGTTGCACCAGTGCTTTCAATTCAGGTTAACTGTATTAATTCTTTTCAAGTGAAGTGAATAGTGTTGATTTTGTGGGTCTCAAATATTATTGCATTGTATATACGACGCAATTATCCGTAAATTTCAGACATGTGCAATATAGGTGGGTGGGAGTGTAGATCGATGAAATGATTTGCTGAGCAAATCATTTCATTTGGTAGAAGCAAAGCTAGAGACTATAATGGTTGTTTTCGTACCCTAAATTGGGAGACAAAGGTCAGATTATTGAGTTGAAAATAGGTTTTATATGATTTTTCTCATTATTTGTGTTCTCTCCGTCCACCTGGAAAATGAAATATGAAGGTGAACAAACAATAGTTCATAATAAACTGTCAGCTTTGGTCATATTTTCAAGATAAAGTAAGCAAAAACAGCATTATAAATGTAGGAGATTATTTCTCGGTCAAACATATAGTAAGAGAAAACGCGAAAAAACATATTTGGACTCGTACATGGTTCGTCCGATCAGAACCAAGGTTTTGTTGATAATTTCCCTTTACTTTATGTCTGCAAAAACGATAAATTAAATTTAAATATCAGGTATTTTACTTATATATTGACCGGAAGAAGTCAAGTGCTTTGGGTGGGTTCCAAACTTTCAAAAGGGCCATAGCTTTCATCTTAAGGATGCCAAAGCAAAGGTCCATGTATTAAGAGTGTTCTTAATACAAGTAAGGGTACTTTTTTACCAGGAGGGTGTTAGGAAACCCGATTCTTACTCTGCATTTGTTTTTCATTGTCTGAGAGACCCTTCCTTCATCGATATATTGTTTTACAGTTCGTTGACACTTAAAACAATTGTCAAACAATCAAAACTATTCCGCATAATTGTGACTTCTGTTGAGACTGCTCGGTATTGAAAAGACATTGATCAAGTTTGTGTTTGAACTAAGAAGTGTACTGATGACTCTTTTTTATGCCTAATAAACCATCTATACGGCAATCTAATCAATTCATTATTACTTTACCACATAATTCGTCTTAGCGCATGAGATACAAACGTAAAATATTCACATAAAACTAACAAAGAAAACCCAAGATCTATCTGGTCTCCTGCTGAGCTAATTACATTTGGACGATAATTGCGTTATGTAAGCAGAAGAACGATATTTGAAACATTATTATCCCCACTTCAAACGCTGAACATTATCAACAAGTAGGTGCGTTAGGCAATTGAAAAGAACAAATACATTACATCAAAACTGAATTAAAAGTCTTCGATGACCCGTGTGCGGTAAATAATGCAGACCTTGATATGCTACAATGGAGAAAAGGCTGAAATGACATTGACAGTAGGTGGATAATATATATATATATATATATATATATATATATATATATATATATATATATATATATATATATATATATATATATATATACATTTGAGAGTCACTAAAACGAAAGCTCTTGATAAAAGAAAAGAAAAGAACAGTTATATTCTGGCAAGACACTTTATTCCAAGTAAACCATTAACATAGATACCAATTGAAAAGAAATGTTTCAGCTCTCACAACCTCAGTATACAAACCTAATGTTCAAAAATGCTGACTAAAGCACATGAAAAAGAAAAACATGAGAAAGAAAAAATAAAAGACTAAAACGAAAAGCTGATTTCATAACACAATATTCTGGATAAAATACATAATATATCAAGAGAGAGAGAGAGAGAGAGAGAGAGAGAGAGAGAGAGAGAGAGAGAGAGAGAGAGAGAGAGAGAGAGAGAGAGAGAGAGAGATTGATTGATTATATTTTTGCGGCTAATCAACCCTGTTAGGCCTTTGAGCGCCATATAAATTTTATATGCAGGAGAAATGAAAAGTGATTGTTTCTTACAGATCAGCTATTAAGAAAAAGAAAACTTCATAGCAAAAAATAAGATGGTGAAGGCAATAAATACAATTTCACAATCAATGGGGAACGAAAATGGTATATGTCATTGAAGATTTAGATGAAAAAGTGTTGAATATAAACGACAGTATATACATTTTATAAAACTTCTCTAGGTTATTTCGTAAAAATTGTAGTTAAGAATAAATGTTTACTTCTTTCAGGAATTTTATGATACAAAATATGTATATTACTTAAGAAAGCTCCTTCGTGTTATGCACATTGTAGTACTGACTGCACGTAGGTTGCACAGAGAGAGAGAGAGAGAGAGAGAGAGAGAGAGAGAGAGAGAGAGAGAGAGAGAGAGAGAGAGAGAGAGAGAGAGAGAGAGAGAGAGGGGGGAATAAGAATAAGAAGAAGACGAAGAAGAAAAAGAAGAACTAGAAGAAAAGGAAAAATCTTTAGCAAATTAGAGAAGCAAATCCTTTTTGAAATGGCATAAATTAATTTATTTATTATTTATTAAATCATATTTACCCAAATTTAAACTACAATGTACTATAAACGAAGTTTACACACATTGAGGATAGGAATTTAACAAATCAATTCCATTACTGAATATATAATAATTCATCTCTATCGATGATACAGTGCAGAGTCACACTTGAATAAATAACATTCTTGAATTAAAGCTTTCTGGATAACAGTTATTCATATGGTCTACAATCATAAAATACATATTCCCGGATCGAAATGGATTAAAATATAATTTAGTTTTATGTGATGTTATCTAAAAGTTCTAATACGAATATTAATATGCTTTGTTTGATGTACTATACGATTTCTGCTTTATGAATGTTACATACAAAACCTATTCCAATGAATCTAAATTATGAAATAGCTGGTTACAATCTGGCACTCTAGGAGTCATACTGGTGTCAAAGTGACTTTATCATGGATCCATACTCTTTAGAAACTGACACCGTCATGGAGCCTCACTGGTTAATATACGACACTGCCATGGAGCCTCACTGGTTAAAAGCTGACACTGTCATGGAGCCTCACTGGTTAAAATCTGAAACTGTCAAGGTACCAGACTGATTAAAATCTGACACTGTTATGGAGCCTCACTGATTAAAATCTGACACTGTCAAAGTACCAGACTGATTAAAATCTGACACTATCATGGAGCCTCACTGATTAAAATCTGACACTGTCAAGGTACCAGACTGATTAAAATCTGTCAATGTCATGGGGCCTTACTTATTACAATCTAACACTATCAAAAGCCATACTGGTCGACAAATTTGACAATTTCATTGAGCCATATACGTTAGAAGATGTCATGGAATTTTAGTAGTCACAGGCTGGCATTGTCAAAGGGCAATACTGATTACAATATGATACTGTTATAAGATCATGGTGCAATATGGTTTACAGGCCATAACAGGTATCCTTTCTAAACAAATTAGTAAACAAACCTTTTAACTTTTGTCATTGCACTAAATTAACAAGGAAAGTATTTAAAGTGCATGCCTAGGAAGAAAACATTTTCCGTTAAAAGTTTCAAGCATGAACAGATGTATACTAGATAATATTATCATGACACTCATGTTTCTACCATCATCTTCTGATATATAATTTGTTCTGACCACCTACCGTAACATATATGACCAATATAGTTAAAGTGGCTAGTGACAATTCAAAAGCCACAAAGACCAATACAAATTACTTTAATGACCTCATTATTTTAGCTTGTCAGTCTGAGTTAGAACCATTTATAAAAACAGGCTCCAACTCTAGAACACAAATTGCACAAAACCTTCTTCTCCAACTTGTCACACAAACCAATTAATTCTACTTACAATCACTTCTTCATCTTATATTAGTCACATCCAAATATCTATACGTAACTCATATTTAGTTGCGCGGATGTGCTTTGATCATGAGAGATGTGTATGCTTTACATAGACGTTAGTTACAGAGACGTTAGTTACTTGTATTGCTGGTCGCTGTATACTTCTGCCAATGAAGATATAAGGATCAAGGTGTAAACGATATTACTAAAACGTGAAGAATAGATTAGATACACTGCATTGTTATGGTTGTTTTACACTTGCTACCATATCAATCACTTGCTTCTGATTTTTTGATGTAATGTACCAAAGTTAGACTCTCCATCTGAACCAAGTCATCATGGAAACATAAACTACATGGTATTACATCTATTTACAAATTTTAAATAATGAAGACAATGATATTTAATGATATCAACAATTACACTAAATGACCTAGATGTAATGTAATATAATCCTCAGCACAGTCAATCCAATTGAATTATATTTCTTACACAAGATAGGGTTGATTTATATCCTTCCCCAAACACATATGATTATATTATTATTCCTCCCATATTTTATTTTGGAAGTCTCTCTCTCTCTCTCTCTCTCTCTCTCTCTCTCTCTCTCTCTCTCTCTCTCTCTCTACTTATCGATTAATTTATCAATAAAACAATTCCATGTAATAAAACTATAACATACAGAGGGGAAAAGGGGGATATTAGTCCAGTATCAGTTTTAACACCTTTATCGTTTAGTCTTTATTTTCCTTCTTTCTATCTGAGCATAGTTTAAGTACGCTAGAAGTCAAAAATGGCTGTTTTCGGAAAACAGGTTTACTATCTGAGAAATACGTTCAAATATAATTAGTTGCTGTACGAGGAAAGTATGGATTATTTACCCCGAGCCCATTCAATATTGATATTTCCAATATGACCTCCAATATCCATAATAAAGCTACAAGTGACTGTATACGTTTCCAATTTAAACATACTATGGTCTGAAATATTTAATTCAAGCAGTCACACGAGTGGTTATTATTGAGGTTACCTTTTTCGTCGTTTTTTTTTTTTTCAAGTGCCTTGAATATTGAGTTGTTCGTGATGGGTCTCAACTATCGCTGTATTGTATGTATGACGTAAATATTTACTAAAGTGTATTTGTTTATTGGATATAACTTTGTGTGTATTGTTCGTTTTGTTTACCCTCTGTAAAGCATGGATAAACTGAATGATATATGTACTGACCTATTTGTGGGTAGATGTGTAGATCGACGAATCAGTTGGATGAGTAAACATATATATTTTGTAGAAGCATTGCTAGATATTACTAAGTTTTTTTTCGTACCAAATATTGGGTTACAAACGTCAGATTATTGAGTTGAAAACAGGTTTATACGATGTTACTCATTAATTTATCCTGTTTGATCGCTGGAAACTAAAAGGAGAAAGGAAAGCAAAATTAGTTGATAAGAGACTGGAAGCTTTGGCTATATGTAAAAGATGAAACAATCAAAACCAGAATTCATTATGTAAAAGATTATTTCTTGGTCAAACAGGATCACATATAGCAATATAAAAGAATAAAGCTTAGTTGGACTCATAAATGTCTACTTCGATTCAAAGCAAAAATGTTGCTGATAATTTCCGTTTACGTTAAGTACAAACGATTTAAGAAACTTAAGCAGCAGCTATTTAACTCATATATAGGCAGGAACTGTGCGATTTTTTCAATATATATGATTTTGCAAAGCTGTGAGGAAGAGTGTTACATTGTTCTTCCAGATAAACTTCACAAACTACCAAATGAAAAAAGAGTATATTCGGCGAGACTGCACCTACAATAATATTTCACTGTAAAACATACAAAAATGTAATTGTTATTACTATACACACTTTATGCCTTGTACCTATCATCCAATGATTTACATTGTTATTACTATACACACTTTATGCCTTGTACCTAACATCCAATCATTTGCATTGTTATTACTATACACACTTTATGCCTTGTACCTATCATCCAATGATTTACATTGTTATTACTATACACACTTTATGTATTGTACAGATCATCCTATAATCTACATTCTTTTAGCAATATACAATTTATGCCTTGTATATATCACCCCATGATCTACATTCTTGTCACAATACACACGTTATGCCTTGTACTTAACACCCTATGATATTTATTTTTAAAACAATAAACACTTAATACCTTGTTTTAAGAGATATCCAATTCTCCTTGAGGACAGTTTTCTTTTATACACATCACCCTATATGTGTGACATCCATTTCTCCTTGAACAGTTTCCAGTGATGTCGTTCATGCAGACTAATTCTCGTCATTGACATTGGTCAATTGTATTGTTCATCAGGAAATTGATCTACCCTTTTATCACTTTATTTCCATCAAACAATTCAAACATTTGTATTAATTTTTTTAAAATAAATAGAACATGACTTTCTGTTGCTTATTAAAATGAAGAATACTGATAATATGAGTTCTGATTTAATTTAGTGAATATCACTATTTTATTAAACCTTGTGTTGGTGGAATAGCTTCAAAAACTTGTTATACAGCACCATATGAAATTGGAACCAATTAGTTTTATCAAAACTATTATGATTTTGGTTTCTTTAAATTGATTGTCAAGTCATAACCTTAATATCAAAATGTCATCAAGTTCAATGATTTTTACTTGTTGGAACTATTTTTTGTGATATATTGAATTCTGAAATAAGATTTTAATATTCAATACTCAACAGTAATATCTTAGTCTAATATAGAATTTACAATTTAGCCTAATAAAGAAAATTAAATTTTAGCTTATTAGCTTAACGCAAAAATGTTAATTTAAAGAGATATTTTAATTTAGTCAAATATAACATTTTTAATTTAGTATAATAAAATATTTTTAATTTTAATCAAATATAGTTTTAATTTTAATATAACATATATATCTTAATTTAGTCTAATATACATTTTTAATATTAGTTTCATATACATTTCTAATATTAGCCTATTATATTAGTTTTAACTTAATTCTAATTTAGACTATTCAAAAACTAGTCAGACATAATCTAAGTTTTGTCCAATATCAAATTTGGAATTTTATTTTAATTTAGAATTTGTTAGTATAGCATAATAAATATATATTTTTGTTTATGGAAATTTGAATTGTAATATATATATATATATATATATATATATATATATATATATATATATATATATATATATATATATATATATATATATATATATATATATATATATATATATATATATATATATATATATATATATATAAAAGTTATTTTTATTTTCAGTCATATATAATGTTTTTAATTTTAGTCAAAAAATGAATTTGTTACATTCTAGTCCAATATAGGAATTTTAATATTAGTCTAATATAAAATGGTTAGTATTAGTCTAATATGGAACTTTTAATTTTCATTCTTTAAACTATTTTTTAACATCTTAGGAAAATATAAGATACTTAATTTTAGTCTAATGTATAATTATTTAATTTAGTCTAATGCAGGATTTTTAATATAGTCAAATGCAGAATTTTGAATTTAGTCTAATACAGAATTAAAACTGTTAGAAATACCTGTATAATAAGATCAGAACGAAATACCTGTATAATAAGGCCAGTAAATACTGACTTTATAATAAGGCCAGTAAGCAGTACCTGTATAATAAGGCCAGGAAATAATCTCTGTATAGCAAGGTCAGTAAGAAATACCTGTATTGTAAGGCCAGTAAATAATGCCTGTATAATAAACAAGTAGGTAACACATGTATACTAAAATCAGCTGGAAATACCTGTATAATAAGGGAAGTCAGAAGCACCAGAATAACATTGTCAGTAAGTAATACACTTATATTAAGCCAGTAAGTAATAATTGATTATGATGTTGATATTCTGGTTATTACTGTACATGATTCATGAGTTGTGATTGAATGTCTACAAGAAAAAGTGTCAAACCAGTATTTGCAGTCACCTCCTTATAAATATCATATGTTCATACCAGATAAATTAACTGTCATATTTCTTTTTGCTGTACAATAGCTTTATAGTCCCTTACACAATTTTGTCGTCATTCAAATTAAATGGTCATAAACAGTCAAACTGAATGGTACTAAACAGTCACCCTAAATAGTCCTGAACAGTCACCCTAAATGGTATTAAAGATTCACCCTAAATGGTCGTAAACAGACACCTTAAATTGTACTAAACAGTCACTCTAAATGGTACTAAAGAGTCACCCAAAATGGTGGTAAACAGTCATCCTAAATGGTACTAAAGAGTCACTCTAAATGTTGTACACAGTCACCCTAAATGGTAATAAAGAGTTAGCCTAAATGGTACTAAATAGTCACCATAAATAGTCATAAGCAGTTACACTAAATGGTACTAAAGAGTCAACCTAAATGGTCGTAAACAGTCACAATAAATGGTGCTAAAGAGTTTCAGATGATATTAAACAGTCAAACTGAATGGTATTAAACAGTCACCCTAAATGGTCATGAACAGTCACGCTAAATGGTATTAAAGTGTCACCCTAAATGGTCGTAAACAGTCACCCTAAATGGTACTAAACAGTCACCATAAATGGTACCAAAGAGTCACCCTAAATGGTCGTAAACAGTCACTCTAAATGGTAATAAAGAGTCAGCCTACATGGTCATAAACAGTCACTCTAATGATACTAACGACTAAACCTAAATGTCGTAAACAGTCACCCTAAATGGTACTAAAGAGTCACCCTAAATGGTCATAAACAGTCACACTAAATGGTACTAAAGAGCCAACCTAAATGGTCGTAAAGAGTCATTCTAAATGGTACTAAAGTCACACTAAATAATCATACACAATCACCCTAAATGGTCAAACACAGTCACCCTAAATGGTACTAAAGGGTCACCCTAAATGGTTGTAAACAGTCACCCTATTTGTCGTAAACAGACAACCTAAATGGTACTAAAGTGTCAGCCCAAATGGTCATAAACTGTCAACCTAAATGGTACTAAAGAGTCACCCTAAACAATACTAAAGAGTCACTCAAAATGGTCGTAACAGTCACCCTAAATGGTGCTAAAGAGTCACCCTAAATGGTCGTAAAATGTCACCCTAAATGGTACTAAATGGTCACACTAAATGGTTGTAACAGTCATCCTAAATGGTACTAACTAATGTCTCTAAATGGTCGTAAACAATCACCTTAAATGGTACTAAACAGTCGCCCTAAATGTCGTAAACAGTCACCCTAAATGATACCAAATAGTCACCCTAAATAGTCATAAATAGTCACCATAAATGGTAATAAAGAGTCACCCTCAATGGTCGTAAACAGTCACCCTATATGGTAAAAAGAGTCACTCTAAATGGTCATAAAGTCACCCTAAATCGTACTAAAGAGTCACCCTAAATGTCGTAAACAGTCACCCAAAATGGTACTAAAGAGACACCCTAATTGGTCGTAAACAGACACATTAAATGGTACTAAAGAGTCGCCCTTAATGGATATAAACAGGCACCCTAAATGGTAATAAAGAATCCGCCTAAATGGTTGTAATCAGTCACCCTAAATAATACTAAATAGTCACCCTAAATGCTCATAAACAATCATGGTAAATGGTACTAAGGAATCACCCTGAATGGTCGTAAACAATCACCCTATATAGTACTAAATAGTCTCCCTAAATATTGTAAGCAGTCACCCTAAAGGGTAATATAGGGTCACTCTAAACGTTACTAAACTCATCCTAAATGGTTGCAACATTCACCCTAAAAGGTACTAAAGAATCAAACTAAATGGTCGCAAGATTCACCCTAAAAGGTACCAAAGAGTCAAACTAAATGTTCGCAACAGTCATCCTAAAAGGTACTAAAGAGTCACACTAAATGGTCGTAAACAGTCACCCTATATGGTAATAAACAATCAACGTCAATGGTCGTAAACATTCACCCCAGATGGTACTAAAAAGTCACCCTAAATGGTCATAAACAGTCACCCTAAATGGCACTAAACAGTCAACCTAAATGGTCATAAACAGCCACCCTATATGGTACAAAAGTCACCCCACATGGTCATAAACAATCACCCTAAATGGTACTAAATAGTCACCGTAAATGGTACTAAAGGGTCCTCCTAAATGGTCATAAAACGTCACCGTAAATGGTACTAAAGAGTCAGCCTAAATGGTCGTAAACAGTCACCGTATATGGTACTAAAAAGTCCCCTTAAATGTCGTAAACAGTCACCATAAATGTTACTAACGAGCCACAGTAAATGGACGTAAACAGTCACCCTAAATGGTACTAAAGTGTCACTCTAAATGGTCGTAAACAGTCAACGTAAATGTCCTAAACAGCCACCCTAAATGGTACCAAAGAGTCCCCTTAAGTTTAGTAAACATTCACCCTAAATGGTACTAAAGGGACACCAAAAATCGTCAAAACCAGTCACCCTAAATGATACTAAAGAGTCACCATAAATGGTCGTAAAGAGTCACCTTACACGGGACTAAAGAGTCACCCTAAATGGTCATAAACAGTCACCCTAAATGGTACTAAAGAGTCACCCTAAATGTCGTAAGCAGTCACCATAAATGGTACTAACGCGTCACCTTAAGTGGTCGTAAACAGTCACTTTAAATGGTACTAAAGAGTTACCCTTAATGGTCATAAAAGTCACCATAACTGGTACTAAAGTATCCCCCTAAATGGTCGTAAACAGTAACCCTAAAAGGCACTAAATGGTCACCCTAAATGTTCATAAACAATCACGCTAAATGTTAATAAAATTCACCCTAAATAGTCGTAAACAATCATACTAA
The DNA here is from genome assembly GCA_016746295.1 of Potamilus streckersoni. NCBI lineage: Eukaryota > Metazoa > Mollusca > Bivalvia > Unionida > Unionidae > Potamilus > Potamilus streckersoni. The sequence continues at coordinate 193,127 of JAEAOA010001735.1, read as the reverse complement.
ATAGTACTAAAGAGTTTCCCTAAATGCCGTAAGCAGTCACCCTAAATAGTAATATAGAGTCACCCTAAATGGTACTAAAGAGTCACACTAAATAGTCGTAAACAATTTACCCTATATGGTACTAAACAATCAACATAAATGGCCGTAAACATTCACCCTAAATGGTACTAAAGAATCAGCCAAAATGTCGTAAACAGTCACCCTACATGGTATTAAAGAGTCACCCTAAATGGTCATAAACAGTCACCCTAAATGGCACAAAACAGTCAACCTAAATGGTCATAAACAGTCACCCTAAATGATACTAAAGAGTCACCCAAAATGGTCGTGAACAGTTACCCTAAATGGTACTAAAGGGTAACCCTAAATGGTACTAAAGAGTCACCCTGTAATGGTCGTAAAAAGTCACCCTAAATGGTAATAAATGTTCACCCTAAATGGTCATAATCAATCACCGTAAATGGTACTAAAGAGTCAGCCTAAATGGTCGCAAACAGTCACCCTAAATGGTACCAAAGATTCACCCTAAATGGTCGTAAACAGTCACCGTAAATGGTACTAAACAGTCCCCTTTAATGTCGTAAACCAGTCCCCCTAAATGGTACTAACGAGTCACCGTAAATTGACGTAAACTGTCACCATAAATGGTACTAAATAGTCCCCTTAAATGTCGTAAACCAGTCCCCCTAAATGGTACTAACGAGTCACCGTAAATGGTCGTAAACAGGCCCCTTAAATGGTACTAAATAGTCACCTTAAATGGTCGTAAACAGTCACCCTAAATGGTACTAAAGAGTCTCCCTAAATGGTCGTAAACAGTCACCCTAAATCAGGGGTCTGAAACTCAACTACTCTGATGGCCACTTGACGGCATTCTCAATGGCCCAAACTTCACACCACCTTTGTTATCTCTGATGTCACCTTGTGATGAAAAAAAACATCTTGCAGGCCATAGGACACAGCTTGGCAGGCCATAAAAAGGTCCCAAAAAGTCACAACATATATTCTAATATACGAGTTGGATCCAAAAGCCAAATTCACAGGCCCGGATATGCCTTAACATGATGTGACAGCAGATCTGTGACTATGCAGAGAGGTGTAATCAGTAAGATGAACATAGACCCTGGTGTGACAGTGTATTATACAACGTTATATATGTGTCTATGCAGATATGTGTAATCAGTAAGACAGATATAGACCATGATGTTTCAGTGTAATATGCAACAGTAAATCTGGGTCTTTGCAATCAGGTTTTATCCGTAAGATAAACCTAAACACTAATGATACAGTGTATTATACAACAATATATATGTGTCTACGAATATAGGTGTTATTAGTAAGACAAACATATACTATGTTGTGATACTGTGTTATAAAAATTTAGATGTGTGTCTATGCAGATAGTTGTAATCAGTAAGAAAAATATAGACCACGATGTGACACTGTTTTATAAAAGACAGGTATGGGTTTATGCAGATAGGTATAAATGAATAAGAAAGACCAAGACATACATTGATATGACAGTGTATTATACAACAGCAAATCTGTGCCTATGAAAATAGGTGTAATCAGTAAGACTGACATAGACCAGGCTGTGACAGTGTATTATACATCAGTATATATATATATATATATATATATATATATATATATATATATATATATATATATATATATATATATATGTCTGTGATGATATGGTGTAATCACTAAGACAGAAATAGACCCTGATGTGACAGTCTATTACACAAAAGTAGATATGTGTCGAGGCAGATAGCTGTAATGAGCAAGACAGAAATAGACCCTGAGTAGGACCGACATAGACACTGAGTTGATATGTGTCTATGGAGGTAGTTGTAATCAGTAAGACAGACATAAACCATGATGTGATTTTATTTATGCAACAGTAGATATTTGTCTATGCAGATATGTGTAATCAGTAAGTTTATTATAGACTCTGATGTGACAGTGTAGTATACAACATTTTGATTTGTGTCTATGCATATAGGTGCAATCTAAAAGGCATAAGTAAACCCTGATGTGTCAGTGTATTATAAAACAGTAGATGTGTATCAATGCATATAGTTGTAATCAGTAACTTAAATATAGACCCTGACATAATAGTGTATTGTAAAGAGATGATATGTGTTTATCAAGATAGGTGTAATGAGTAAGACAAAGGAAAGACAATGATCTGACAGTGCATAATGCAACAGTAGATATGTGTCTATGCAGATTGGTGTCATCTCTAAAATAAACATAGACCATAATTTAACAGTGTATTACACAACAATAGGTCTTTGTCTATGCAGAGAGATGTACTCAGTAAGACAAATATAATTTGTGATGTGAATGTGCATTATGCAACAGTGGCATATACACTGATGTGATAATGTATTAATAACAGAATATATGTGTCTATGCATATAGGAGTAATCAGTAAGACAGATATATATTGTGATATGCCAGAGTATTATATAACAGTATATATATATATATATATATATATATATATATATATATATATATATATATATATATATATATATATATATATATATATATATATATATATATATATATATATATATATATATATATATATATACACATGTGTGTGTGTAATCAATAAGGCAGATTAGATACATTTTGGCACCAGTGTGTTATACACCAGTAGATGTGTTTCTATGTAGATAGGTGTAATATGTAAGACAAAAGTAGACATTGACATGTCTGTGTAGTATACTACAATTGATATGCATCTATGCAGATTGGTGTTATCAGTAATGTAGACACAGACCATGATGTGACACTTTAATATGCAACAGCAGATAAGAGTCTATGCATAGAGGTGTAATCAGTAATACAAACATAGACCCTAATGAGACAGCAGTGTTTTATACAATATTTTATGTGTCTATAGAGATAGTTGTAGTCAGTAAGACAAATATTGACCTTAATGGTACAGTGTATTAAACAACAGTACATATGTGTCCACATTGATAGATGAAATCAGTGAGACAGAGAGACGGTGATGTGAAAGTGTATTGTAAAACAGTCATATGTGTCTATGCAGACAGGTGTAATTAAAGAGACAGACATAGGCCATAATATATAAGTGTATTATGCAACAGTAAAGATGTGTCTATGCAGATAGGTGTAATCAGTAAGAAAGACATAGATCTTGATGGGAGAATACAATATGCAACAGTAGATCTGCATCTACACAGATTGCAGTATTCAGTGTGTCTATGTGTGTGTGTGTGTGTGTTTATAATTTTTAATGGAGCTTAAACATTTTTCATTCATATCGCTACACTGTCTGCAGAGTGGCAGTTTATAGTGATGTTTAGCACTGGGGTGTCATGCCACAGACATGTAGCATGTTGTACCACCCAGTCACAATCCTGACACCAGTCCAACCAGACCTAACACTAACCTCTTAATGCTGAGTTCCAAGTGAGACAGATGTTAGTGTCATTTTTGTAAGTCTTTGGTATGACTTATCCAGTGATTAAACCCACAACCTCCAACCCCTGAGGCAGACACTCTAACAACTAGGCCTCTGGAGAGGTAGTGTGACACACACATGATAATCATGATAGAGGCACACATGCAACATGCATAAGACAACTGTAATACATTGAGACCTAAAGGACAACAATCAGTAAGGCAAACATAGGTGTTATGTGAAGTGTAATATACAACAGTTAACATGTGTCCATGCAGATAGGAGTAATCAGTAACACAACAATAGACCATGATGTGCCAGTGTATTATGCAACATTACATATGCATCAATGCAGATAAATGTAATCAGTAATGCAGACATAGACCCTGAAGCACAAGTGTATTATACAAGAGTAGATATACATCTTGGCAAATAGGTGTACTCAGTAAGAAAACATAGACCTTGACGTCACAGAGTATTATACAACAGTTTATATGCATCTATACAGAAGGGTTTAATCAGCTGGTCAGACCATGCCTCTATGCAGATAGATGAATCAGACATAAACCCTGATGTGAAAGTGTATTATGCAACATTGGATTTGTGTCTATACTGATACATTTAATTAGTATGGCAGACATAGCCACTGAAGCACCAGTGTATTATAGAACAGTAGATATGTGTCTATGCAGTTTTATTGTGATTAGTAAGACAGACATAGACCTTGCTGTGACAGTGTATTGTGCAACAGTAGAACTATGTATATGCAGATACATGTAGTCAGTGAGACAGACATAGTCCCTGAAGCCCAAGTGTATTATATAATATTATATATGTGTCTATGCAGATGTGTAAGCAGTAGGACAGACATATACCCTGATGTGACAGTGTTTTGTGCAACAGTGAATGTTTTATACAACAGTAGATCTCAGTCTATGCAGGCAGGTGTAATCAGTAAGACAAATGTAGACTCTGATGTGATGGTGTAATACACAAAAGTAGATTAGTGTCTATGCACATAGGAGATCTTACTAACATAGATATAGATCCTGATGTGCCAGTGTATTATACAACAGTAAAAAATTGTCTATGCAGTTTGGTGTAATCAGTGATTAAATTCAATCCTGAGTAATAACTGCAAGTTTGGGGTAAAATGTGTAAAATGAGCAAAATCAATGCTGAGTAATAGGTTCAAGTTTTCAGTTAGATTATGTTACTTGATATGTTAATATTTTAAGACACATGGGCTTGAAATCTATTTTCTCCAACCACAAACATTACAGATTGAACAAACATGGAAAAATGACTGCACCACACAAAACTTTTATAGTCAAATTGTATTCAGAAAATAAAGACTAGCTTTGTGGTTTTCATGACAAAGGTCAAATACTGATAATATCTGGAAATAAGTTTTCAAATCGTTTGTAAAAAAAAAATATGAAACAAAATCCACTTGCATGGCAAAATTTGATCTCACCAAATTCCTGAACAACAGCTAAAATTAAGGAAAACATGGTCTGTCCTACAGTATCAACTGCTTTATCTCCCTTGACTAAGACCATCACAACAATTCTGCCATCCACTGTGGTAAAATGTGTTGATTTAATAGTCATTATGAGTGAATGTAATGTTCATTTTGTATGGTGTACAGTGAATCCTTGGTGTACAGTAAATCACTACAATGGTTATATCAGCATGGGGTTATCACTGCAATGGTTATAACAGCATGGAGTTATCACTGCAATGGTTATATCAGCATGGAGTTATCACTGCAATTGTTATACCAGCATGGAGTTATCACTACAATGGTCATATAAGCATGGAGTTATCACTACAATGGTTACATCAGCATGGATTTATCACTACAATGGTTATATCATAATGGAGTTATCACTACAATGGTTATATCAGCATGGAGTTATCAATACAATGGTTATATCAGCATGGAGTTATCACTGCAATTGTTATACCAGCATGGAGTTATCACTACAATGGTCATATAAGCATGGAGTTATCACTACTATGGTTACATCAGCATGGAGTTATCACTACAATGGTTATATCATCATGGAGTTATCACTACAATGGTTATATCAGCATGGAGTTATCACTACAATGGTTATATCAGCATGGAGTTATCACTACAATGGTTATATCAGCATGGAGTTATCACTACAATGGTTATATCAGCATGGAGTTATCAATACAATGTTTATATCAGCATGGAGTGATCACTACAATGGTTATATCAGCATGGAGTTGTCACTGCAATGGTTATATTAGCATGGAATTATTTACTACAATGGTTATATCAACATGGAGTTATCACTTCAATGGTTACATCAGCATGGAGTTGTCACTGCAATGGTTATATCAGCATGGAGTTATCACTGCAATGGTTATATCAGCATGGAGTTATCAATGCAATGGTTATATCAGCATGGAGTTATTGCTTAAAAATTTATAATATTTGCTGAATCCTAAATTAAAATTTTGCAGATCCAACAACTGTCAAACAGAAAGTCATTTTGACATTGATTTTTCATCCATCAAGTGTCTAGTTGATAATGAATAACCTTCAACATGGCTACCATCATATCTTTAAATATAGTTTTCTACTCCTCCTAAATGGATTCTGTAGATTTCACCAATAGATTTCACATGATGCATAATTGGTCTTACATGAAAATGGTGCCGGTCATATAATAATATGGCTGACACAGTTATATATCATTATATCTGACATTGTAATAAAAAATATGGCTGTCACAGTTATATATTATTATGTCTGACACATTTAAATAATAATATGGCTGACTCAATAGTTACCTGTCTTAAAAATCCCATTATCACTGCTTCCTCTGAATGGAAAATCTACATGACATGGGGATTCTCATTGATAACAATAATGTTTATTTTTCCTACATAAAAATGGTGCCAATCTGATATCCAATATTTACACCACTGCAGTTAATTAAAAAACCCTATTATTGCAAAAGAATATCAGAGATGGTCTTAACAATCAGCAGTTAAAAATGCTATTCCCTTGACTTCCTGGAAATATTTTCATCCAGTAGAATGCTTACCATGTTTGACAGTGTGTTAGTTCACAACTTCTGATGTTATAGTGAGATGAATCTTGGCATATTCATCCATCATGGGCTCAGGTCACATGACATAACAAGTGTAAGATCCAGTTTTCAAGTTCTGGGTCAATTTTATTGTTGGATTGTGAAGCATTTGAATACATAAGAACTATGGGATTATTATCCAAGCATTTGAATAACAAGATAATTTATATTTGATTAACAAAAAAGGACACTATACAGTGAAGATACTCACTCCATGTGGATTTGTATGTAGTTGTATTAGAATTTATAAGAGCCATTACGAGTGTATACATGATTCATTGATAATATATTCATTGGATATAACAGTGCAGAAAAGTCATTCATTTATAGTCAGAACCTTGTAATTATTTTGTTACAGTATTTTTCAGGGATTTGAATATCTAATTTCTATTAAAATTGTATGACACTTTATAGAATTCAGTGATCTTCTATGCTCATCAGATTACATTGAAGGAAAAACATTTGGATTTAGTAGCATTATCATGGTAACACACAAACACTATCCAAGCTACATTTGGACATTTTCCATATTGACAGGATTAATTGGATTACTAAAAATGCATACTGTAACTTATTTAATTCATTCAATTTGTTTGACTATTATATTTTTTGTAAACAAATTTATATTTCAGAACCTTGAATGCTAGTTAGCTTGCTTTGTTCTGCTACTTAAGTTTAATCTCTTAGATCAAATAATACATACATACATACATACATACATACATACATACATACATACATACATACATACATACATACATACATACATACATACATACATACATACATACATACATACATACATACATACATACATACATACATACATACATACATGATATCTATCAGAGTACATTTAGTATACAGTGATATATGAAAACAGAAGGGTGTTCACATGATTAAGATTTTTAAAAGTAGCTTTAAAAAGATTTCAGCCATATCATTATAATGCAATTTGACAGTTTATTAGCACCAGGATATCATGAAAGAGAACTGAAACATGATATCCTACCCAGCCACATTATGCTGATACCAGGTTGATTAGTCATAGCACTCCTACCCAGTCACATTATCCTGAGACCAGGATGACCAGTACTAACACTCCTACCCAGTCACAATATCCTGACACCAGGTATCCCAGTCCTAACACTCCTGCCCAGTCACAATATCCTGGCACCAGGTTGACCAGTATTAACACTCCTACCTAGTCACATTATCCTGAAACCAGGTTGACCAGTCCTAACACTCCTACCCAGTCACATTATCCTGACACTAGATTGACCAGTCCTAACACTCCTACCCAGTCACATTATCCTGACACTAGATTGACCAGTCCTAACACTCCTACCCAGAAACATTATCCTGACACTAGGTTGACCAGTCCTAACACTTCTACCAGTTCACATTATTCTGACACCAGGTTGACCAGTTCTAACACACCTACCCAGTCACATTATCCTGACACCAGATTGACCAGTCCTAACACTCTTACCTAGTCACATTATCCTAGCACCAGGTTGACCAGTCCTAACACTCCTACTCTTGGAAGAAGGTTTTCACTTAATAATAATAATAATAATAATAATAATAATAATAATAATAATAATAATACTAATAATAATAATAATAATAATAATAATAATAATAATAATAATAATAATAATAATAATGATAATAATAATAGAATTTTAAAAGAATCTAAACACAAAACTATTAACAACTGGAAGAAAATAAGGGTATCCATGCATATAGTTTTATCACATTTTATTGCATCCTTAGCAACTTGCTATGCATGGCAGAGAGAGAAACAGAGATACAGAGAGACATATAGAGATATGAACAAGAAAATGGGATAAAAACAAAAAGAAAGAGAAAGAAAACCAAAACAAAAGGAAACTTATAGACTCTAGAAAACATCAGATGAAGACAGACATAGTGACTAAAATTAACAAGAAAGCAAGACATCGTGGGAAGGGAGACATAGCAACCAAGAGCAACATGTAAGCAAGACATCAGGGGAATTCATAGAGACAGAAAGTAACACATAAAAAGATATCAAGGGAAGGCAAGCATAGTGAAAAAAGTAACATGTAAGCAAGACATCACAGGAAGGCAGACACAGAGACAGAAAGTAACATGTAAGCAATGCATCACAGGAAGGCAGACACAGTGACAGAAAGTAACATGTAAGCAAGACATCACAGAAAGGCAGACACAGTGACAAAAGTAACATGGAAGCAAGACATCACAGGAAGGCAGAGAAAGTGACAGTAAGCAACATGTAAGCAAGACATCATGAGAAGGCAGAGAAAGTGACAAAAGGTAACATGTAAGCACACCAGTATAAATCAGAGAGGAAGATAATGACCTCATTAGTTAGTTTATATTAGCTAGTCTATTAGAAGATCTCATTCAAATCAGTTTTCTGTGGAATGTCTATATGGTGTTAAAATTGAAAAAGCTATCAACTTTTGTAAAAGTCAACAAGTAATTTATTTCTCCAGAACAAAATGTGAAATTTAAAGTATTGTGACTTAATCCCAAATTAGTACTAACAGTTAAAAAGTATTGAGTATTCCAGTGTTTCAAATTAATTCCACACTTGTGCTCATGTGAACATTGCATGGAATATACTTGATTTTCTAACAGACTTGATGCATCACAATAATATAATCCAAAATATTTTGTGATGAATTTACAGTAATTTCATGGTAGTAATTTAGAGTGAAAAATGACCAGTGAGGATGTTTTAATTCTTGCAAACAGTTTAAATAAACAAATTGAATCTTCTCAACTGAACACAGCTTGATTCCACTAAGACTGATATTAGATATGTAATGACTTGTTTTGTCTTAAAAAAACATTAATATACAAAGCTATGATACAATTTCTTAATGAGGGTAAGGGACAACACATTGGAAATATTCCTCAAATTTCAAACAAGGTATGTTTCTAGAAAATTCTAAGGTCAAAATCAAAGATGTATTCAGAACATAAATCTAGTAAACATGTTATCCTCCAACCAATAATCATTTTAATATAGAAACTGATCATGTACATATATTAGTTTATATCTTGTTTACAAGAAAAAGATGGAGTAGTAATGCAGGCCACTACACTAATTACTGACCAAGGGTAATCATACACTTTACATATACATAATATTTGATACAGAGTTTATAATAATCTGACTTTACCAGGAAACCTATAACAGCATTTCACCATCTATATTACAAGGAGGCCCAAGATAGTTCAAGGGGCATAATACTATATTTCTCATATAAAGCAGTATTCCATTGAAACAGAGGCAGACCTATTACAGTATTTCTCACTCTATAATAAAGTATGCATACATTAATAAGATCAAGAGACCTATTACAGTATTTCTCACTCTCCATGATAAGATCAAGGGACCTAATACGGTATTTCTCACTCTATAATGCAGTATACATACCATGATAACATCAAGGGACCTATTACAGTATTTCTCACTCTAAAATGTAGTATACATACCATAAGATCAAGGGACCTATTACAATGTTTAATTCATGATATGACATGGATCTCTGTTAACATATTTCTTCCATGAAAATACTATTGCATTACTGGTCACTAATAATAACCTCTTTTATATGACGTATCACTATTGTTTCACATCTTGTCTTAATGTATTCAATATTAGGGCTGCACAAAAGATCATAGGTTTATGTCTCTCTTTAATCCACATGCTAGACATAAAACCAATAGATAAACAGATATAAAACAATGCCACCTTACCATTAAGAGACCTCCTCAAGATTAAGATAAGCCATCATATTGATAAATGCATGTGTTACTAATGTATCATATCATAGCGTGTGTTTTATCATTCATATACATATGCATGTGTTACTAATGTATCATATTATAATGTGTGTTTTATCATTCTTATACATGTGCATGTGTTACTAATGTATCATATCATAGTGTGTGTTTTATCATTCATATACATATGCATGTGTTACTAATGTATCATATCATAGTGTGTGTTTTATCATTCATACACATATGCATGTGTTATTAATGTATCATATCATAATGTGTGTTTTATTATTCTTATACATGTGCATGTGTTACTAATGTATCATATCATAGTGTGTGTTGTATCATTAATAATCATATGCATGTGTTACTAATGTAAGATATCATAGTGTGTATTTTATCATTCATATATATGTGCATGTATTAATAAAGTATCTTATCATAGTGTGTGTTGTATCATTCATATACATGTGCATGTGTTACCAATGTATCATATCATAGTGTGTATTTTATCATTCATATACATGTGCATGTGTTACCAATGTATCATATCATAGTGTGTATTTTATCATTCATCTACATGTGCATGTATTACTAATGTATCTTATCATAGTATGTGTTTTATCATTCATATACATGCGCATGTGTTACTAATGTATCATATCATACTGTGTGTTTTATCATTCATATACATATCATAGCACAGTGTGTGTTTTATCATTCATTTACATATGCATGTATTACTAATGTATCATATCATAGTGTGTGTTGTATCATTCATATACATGTGCATGTGTTACTAATGTATCATATCATACTGTGTATTTTATCATTCATATACATATGCATGTGTTACTAATGTATCATATCATAGTGTGTGTTTTATTATTCATATACATATGCATATGTTACTCATGTATCATATCATAGTGTGTGTTGTATCATTCATTCATATATATATATATATATATATATATATATATATATATATATATATATATATATATATATATATATATATATATGCATGTATTACTAATGTATCATATCATAGTGTGTGTTTTATCATTCACATACATATGCATGTGTTACTAATGTATCATATCATAGTGTGTGTTGCATCATTCATATACATATGCATGTGTTACTAATGTATCATATCATAGTGTGTGTTGTATCATTCATATACATGTGCATGTGTTACTATTTATCATATCATAGTGTGTGTTGTATCATTCATATACATATGCATGTGTTACTAATGTATCATATCGTAGTGTGTGTTGCATCATTCATATACATATGCATGTGTTACTAATGTATCATATCATAGTGTGTGTTGTATCATTCATATACATGTGCATGTGTTACTAATGTATCATATCATAGTGTGTGTTTTATCATTCATATACATATGCATGTGTTACTAATGTATCATATCATAGTGTGTGTTGTATCATTCATATACATATGCATGTGTTACTAATGTATCATATCATAATGTGTGTTTTATCATTCATATACATGTGCATGTATTACTAATGTATCTTATCATAGTGTGTGTTTTATCATTCATATACTTGTGCATGTGTTACTAATGTATCATATCATAGTGTGTGTTTTATCATTCATATACATATGCATGTGTTACTAATGTATCATATCATAGTGTGTGTTGTATCATTCATATACATATGCATGTGTTACTAATGTATCATATCATAGAGTGTATTTTATCATTCATATACATGTGCATGTATTACTAATGTATCTTATCATAGTGTGTGTTTTATCATTCATATACATGTGCATGTATTACTAATGTATCTTATCATAGTGTGTGTTTTATCATTCATATACATGTGCATGTGTTACTAATATATCATAACATAGTGTGTGTTTTATCATTCATATACATATGCATGTGTTACTAATGTATCATATCATAGTGTGTGTTGTATCATTCATATACATATGCATGTGTTACTAATGTATCATATCATAGTGTGTGTTTTATCATTCATATACATATGCATGTGTTACTAATGTATCATATCATAGTGTGTGTTTTATCATTCATATACTTGTGCATGTGTTACTAATGTATCATATCATAGTGTGTGTTTTATCATTCATATACATATGCATGTGTTACTAATGTATCATATCATAGTGTGTGTTGTATCATTCATATACATATGCATGTGTTACTAATGTATCATATCATAGAGTGTATTTTATCATTCATATACATGTGCATGTATTACTAATGTATCTTATCATAGTGTGTGTTTTATCATTCATATACATGTGCATGTATTACTAATGTATCTTATCATAGTGTGTGTTTTATCATTCATATACATGTGCATGTATTACTAATGTATCTTATCATAGTGTGTGTTTTATCATTCATATACATGTGCATGTGTTACTAATATATCATAACATAGTGTGTATTTTATCATTCATTTACATATGCATGTATTAATATTTTATCATATCATAGTGTATAATAGTGTGTTTTATCATTCATATAAATGTGCATGTGTTACCAATGTATTGTATCATAGTGTGCATTTTATCATTCACATAGATGTGCATGTGTTACTAATGTATCATATCATAGTGTGTATTTTATCATTCATATACATATGCATTTGTTGCTAATGTATCATATCATAGAGTGTGTTTTATCATTCATATACATATGCATGTGTTACTAATGTATGATATCATAATGTGTGTTTTATCATTCATATACATATGCATTTGTTACTAATATTTAGTATAATAGTGTGTTTTATCATTCATGTATATGTCCATTTGTTACTAATGTATCATATCAAGTGTGTATTTTATCGTTCATATACATATGCATTTGTTGCTAATGTATCATATCATAGATATGTGCATGTATTACTAATGTATCTTATCATAGTGTGCATTTTATCATTCACATAGATACATATACATATACATATCATAGCACAGTGTGTGTTTTATCATTCATATACATATGCATTTGTTACTAATATTTCGTAAAATAGTGTGTGTTTTATCATTCATATATATGTGCATGTGTTACTAATGTATCATATCATAGTGTGTGTTTTATCACTCATTTACATATGCAGCAGAGTGGATCTTTTCATCGCTAGATACATATATATCAATTCTTTCTACAATACAATCATCTATATTTCAAAATCATTTCAGAAGGAAATTAACACTCCTCTATTATCCAAATATAAAATGATAGTGTTTCTGGTTTATGATCCCTACCACAATCCAATCACTAATCAAACTGTTCCACCAGCTCAACCCAATATATATATATATATATATATATATATATATATATATATATATATATATATATATATATATATATATATATATATATATATATATATATATATATATATATATATATATATATATATATATATTGATGTCAAAATCTGTTTCCCTATCAATTCCTGAAGAAAAATCTATTAACTAATCTAACTTGTACCAGCAATCTCTATAAAATTGACATTATATTTGGTTCCAACCAATGGTCAGGTATGGGACATTTCATATTATAATTATTTGTCAAGTGATTTAAAATATTGTCAGTTGTCAGCCATTGTATTTGAGAACTATTGACAGTAGCCTCTAATGGGATTGTCCTTTTCCCAAGAATGTCCTACACCAGTTATAATAGCTGCCATGTGGAGCCCATCAAGTGCTGCAAGAAATGGCATTTAGCCCTAAATAAGTTATAATAACTGTCATGTAGAGCCCAACATGTACTGCAAGAAATGGCATTTAGCCAATCAAGTGCTGCAAGAAATAGCATTTAGCCCAAGAAGTGTTGCAAGAAATGGCATTTAGCCCAAAACAACAACAAATATATGCCCCTGGTGGCAGAGTGGTCTAAATTACTCACCACTACAGATAGCTGTCATATCACTTCTGTTTGAATCCATCTTTACCATCAAATATATAGACAGTGCTTTCTTTCATTAATACTGTAAAATACATCTTGAAAAACCACTAATATGAGACCACCTATCTTGAGAGACCTCATTCGCTATTTACAGATTTATTGACCATATAGCTATATGACCAGCTATTAGAGTCCACCTGTGTAGAGATAATACATTTTTCACAGAAATGTAAGTGTGTGTGTGTGTGTGTGATTTGGATTTTTAACATAGCTTTAACAATTGTTGAGTGATATTGATATGTTGATTGCAGTGTTGATTGCAGTGTGACTGTTTATAGTGATGTCTAGCACTGGAGCATTATAAATGCTGCAGACATTTAGCATGATGTCTCATACAATTGAATTATCCAGACACCAGGGGGACCAGTCTTAACACTAACCTCTAAATGCTGAGTACCTAATGAAGCAGTCTTTATTATTAGTAATACAGTATTATTATTACAATATATTGTTATTATTATTATTATTATTATTATTATTATTATTATTATTATTATTATTATTATTATTATTATTATTATTATTAATGGGAGAGAGATAAAGAGAAGGGTATAAAAACAAAAACCTGTACTCAGTAATACTTTGAGATCACCACTATAATTATATCACATAAGAACTTGTCTGCCACAAAGTGGCTCATCTTTAAACAAAACCTGGAATCTAAAACAATGGATATATTTCTAGTGGATCATCATCTCAACAAATATTATGCTTGCAACCATCCATGTTCTATCCAATGACCAGTGCCCTTAATCTTGCTTGTAATAAGAATGCAACCACCCTTGTTCTATCTACTGACCAATATCTGTAATCATTTTAATATAATTTTATTTCTAATGAGACACTGTGGCTCTCTGTTATTTATTACTCCATAACAACTCTATTTCTAGTAGAATCTATAACAATGCAATAAAAGATTTGTATCTATGGGCAATAACAATAGACAGTCATAGAATAAACTGCAAAAGCATCCACATGGTCCAACAAGCTATCCCTATCAGTTGCAACTTATATTACCTTTCATATTTGTTATGTCATATTATGCAGACATTAAAGGCTATTTTTAGATCTGGAAACATAAGCATGTCAATGTTTCATCATTTAGTGTTATTTTTAACCACTTTAGATTGAAAAAAAGCTTATCTTAAAACTACATTTAACCAAGCTTACATGTGAAAAGCTTATCTTGAAACAACAAGGAACTGTCGACACGTCAACAAAAACTGATTTTAGAGGACGCCGTTGCCTTCTATATTAAAACTTCATCGAAATTCGAACCTGGATTCAATAAGAATTTTTATGGTCTTACCTATCGGCTCGTTTAAAGTAACATAAAGAAAAGAGTAGCGACAATAAGCTTTGTAAATTTTGACAAAATAATTTATTTCCCTAGAAAACTCGGTGAAATGGTGAAAATATGAAATAAGACTTATGATATTCGTAGAAGGTCAAAAAATGTGTCCTAAAATGTGCAAAAACATAAGTTCTGTAAATAAACACTTCTAATTATAGTAGTCAGAACCTCAATTCGTTCAAGATGGCGGACGATGACATCAGACTACGGTTTTACACAAATATCCAGAATTTTTACTGTGAATCACGATTTGTACTGATTTATTCCAATTTGGAATTAATTTCACTAAATGTCTGTCCAAAGCCGGTTGCATGGATCTCCTGGGAAAATTATTGGCTTTGTATGATTTTCAAAACGTGAAGCTGACATCACCTGTATTATTTGTATTAAGCTGACCATAGTTTAGCATGAAGATGGTTTTACATTGAATACCAATGCTAAGTCTATAACTGTTTCTGATACAAAATATATATCTGCATGGAATGTCAAACGTAATCTGAAATAATAGACACGGAATTTACCATAACCATAACTATGTCATCCCTTAAATTACATATTCATCGAACATTATACAGTCCTATGGTGTTACTTTGACCCTATTCATTTCACAGACATTCTGTTTATTCAGTGACCCAATTAAAAAGACTGGACTAACACTGAATTTCAGTTCCTTGCTGAACAAATATTTTTTTTCTTGTTTTTTTTTTTTTTTCAAAATCACTGCCATTAACTTTGATAGCAGTTCAATTATATTATAGGCCTATAGCATCGAAAACCAATCTTACACGTCATGAAGAGATGATATACATTTCCAGGAATCACTTAGTTCATTGACCCATTGTGAAGTCAGCATTTTACGTTAGTGATTCAACCAAATCAGTCTTGGGAAACTCTTCAGAAATCCTAGCCATGAAATCTATTGTGTTTAGAATCCTATTCGCAATCTGTTGCATCCAGACCAAACAGTAAAGCGGAAATTATAGACCTAAAAGTGATAGATATGACACATGATCCCGTGGAATATTGCTCGTATGAAAGCTCCGTCAGAAAACACTTTTTTTCTGCCAATCTGGGTCGGTTAGGTCTGTGAAAGAAGGTAAAATCCCGAATGAGGGACATTAAATGACAGCATCAGTAAATCGCAAAACATATAGCATAAAATACCAGTCATCAAATGACAGACATTACAAGCTTGCTGAATAACTTTAATATATGACGATGAAAATATTTTTTTTTTTCTGGAAAAATGAAACTAAACAATTGTACATTATACTAACAGAAATTAGAAAGCCATGTTTTTAAAAACTCGACCTGATAAAATATTTGTATTTTTTAAATACCAGAACATTTATCTTGAAGGTTTAAAAACTACTGACGAGGGAAATCAAAAAGCGTATAAAATTTTGTACAATGTCTCCAGGGCGCTGCAGCAGATATAATATTTCGGCAGCAGAGCTTATGTGTAATCTAAATGTATTGACTTTTTCAAAGACATTGAAATTGGCAATTGTTACACCCATTCAATGACTAGCAGTAAAGATCTCAATAACTAACGGTCCATAGGAAAGTTTATGATCAGAAAAGCTAATAAAGCGTACCGATTTTAATATATTGTACAATAAAGCGTATACATTTAATATATTGTACAAATGATAAAACAGCAAATTTTTGCTGATTTTACGACGACTGATTATTGTATTATTTAGAGCTTTATAAATATATAATGGTCAGTAAATGTACATGTTGAAAGCAAACTTTGTCCTGATATCTGTCCAGCATGAGAACCAAAGCCTGAAGGTGGGAGTTTCTTCTAAAAGCTGCCATCATGTTTATGAGCATCTTTAAGTTGATGAAGTGGTATAAAGAAAATATCAAACTTGAGAATTTGATCTGATTCATACAAGTACTTAATTCATTTTATATCTATATACATTCCGAGATTATCTTAATAGCACACCAATGATATTCTGCCTTTTATAGGTACAGAGACGCTAATCAGAATCCAATTGAAGTAGCGAAGACAGTTTTGAAAGCAAAGTATAAATAATACTGTAATTGTTTAGTGTAGACTCGTACAATAATAACAAGAGAAAAATGTGAAGAAAACAAGCTTTGTATATTTTAACAAAATAATTTATTGCACTAGAAAACAACTTAAGAATGGAAAATATGCATTACGGTCTGTGAATATAATCAAACATTTAATCCCATGACTTAAAGGTAAAGTCCTATCACTAAACAGTTTTGTTGGAATCCAAGTTCGAATCTTGAAGATGTTCACATATGGAATGCGATGATGTCATTTTGAGTCCTTGTACAAAATAACAATAATTCCTCAATTGAATAACAGTTTATGTTTCCGAATACTTCCAGAATAAATTTACACTGAAGTTGTTTCTCCCAGAATTTGTACAACAGTACACTAGTTTGAATATCGAGAGAATACATTATTAAAATTCAAAAACAAATAAATGTCATACACAATCAGGATTCAACGCTAATATCATCTATCTGACCTTCTAGATATCAGCAATACAAATGACTGATAAGAGCTCGAGAAAAAAGTATTATATCTATAGCCAGACAATCGTTTTAGCAGGTCGCTTACACTACCGCGGACCAAGGTAAACAAAAGGTATTGCACACGGAAAAACAGAATTACTGAAAAAGAATTTAGAACCCCTGCAATAATCATTACAATAAAATGTAATGAAAAAAAATAAATTAAAAAAGAATTTTAAAACGATTACAACCAAGCAATTTAATTACATATACGTACAAGTAATACAACTCAATTAATGTGTAATTTCATTCAACGTGCAATTAGCCTTATATGTTAACAAAGTGGATTTTTTATGACTTTTTAGATTTACATAGCATTATCCTAATGGATATTTTTATACTTATTCTTGTTCAACACCGCATGATAGAAAGATGCTGAAAACAGTTTGAATTTGCATGATGCTGCTAATGGTCAAGAGCTTGCATTTACTTCAAACTGCGCTTCACGGTTGACATTAATCTCATCTTCTGCTTCTGGTGCATTGCTAGTATGTTAAAACATTACACACACACACAAACGTATCATTGACAACATGGGCCACTTAACTTGAAAATCATTTTTTTTCTTAACTTGTTTGCACTTACCTTTTCTTATTTGAAACAAAATTGGAAGGTGAAGTTATTGAAATGACAGGTTTTTGTATATTGATCTGTCATGGAGAACATTTTATTATGTGATATTCTTTGGAACAGATTCAATACCATTTACTATATTTTTACTGCTTCAGTTTGTTGGTTTCATTTTTACATTTTCTTGCGTTAAATCGCTTGGATTTTTATGGGTAAGTTTAACATTTTCTTGAGTAAACCTGCTTGGGTTTGCAGGAGACATTGAACATTTTCTTGACTAATACCGCTTGTGTTTGTTTGGGATCACTTGATACAGTTGCATAAGAGTCTTGAGCAGAAAATGTTGCATTTGAACATACATTAGATAGAATGTTACTCATCTGTTGTTTATGTTGAGTGATGAGCCTTGTGTATGGTTTCAGTGATAGTGTATTGGCATGGTCAGAGATACAATGTGCATGAAGGTTGGCATCTGTCATTGCATTCAAAGCTCTGGCAAGAAAAGTGTGAGCGGTATATGTTGCAGATATTTTTGCGTATGTCAGACATAAAACGGCTAAATTGTTTCTATCCAACACATCTTATTGCGTTCCATTTTTGACACAATGAGAGACTTTCAAAAGTGTTCTTATCAGTGTGACAAAACAGTGATTCAGGGTTTGGATTAATGAGTGTGAGGTAGTATTTCACTGACCTGACTGGGCAGTGTTGTTCAACAGTTGTATACATTCTCTTGTCAGAATTTTCTTCCTTAGCATTTAAGTCTCACTGATGATTTCTTTACATAGTTTGATGGGTAAAAATGACACATTAAGCCCATGTTTCATCAAACCTTATTTCAAGACTGGTAGGTATTAACTGACTGGAATTATAATCCACGTGTAACCTAGTGGATGAAGACATATAACAAACCTTGCATCTAAGTATCATAGTATTATTTTGCATCAGGTACTGATTGATTACATACCTGTCAAATGGAGGAATAATTGGTTTATGTTGAGTTGATCTTGATTAGCCATTCTTGGTTTTAAACTTTAGTTTCCATTAAACATGTTATTTGCTTTTTAAGCTCTAGGTCTGTAACAATATTGATTGAACGACCATATTCAATATTAATGTAGCGACTAACAGCAGCCTGACTGCTTGGGCATAAAAACACGGATAGCATTTGGGCCAAATGTGCAGACACATCTGACATCAGATCAACGTCTATATTCTTCTCTTTGCAACATTCAGCATGGTAGTAACTATTTTTATACATTTAAAATATTTAGGTCTTTGAGATGACTCATTCATGCATATTACTTTTCCATAATTTGTATTTATATAACCAATTTTAAGCTGTCACAAATATTAATTCAGAGATAAACTAGATTTACATGTATTAACTGCAGAGCATGTTAAGTTTAATATTTTTAAAAATGGCATGAAAGACGTTTTCTTTTTGCATACAAATAAAGAACATATTGCCTTTTCATAATGTACAGTTTAAGAAAATAATAAATGAGAGCAAATTAAGTATCAAGCAATATTACTTAAGCTTTCGTTAATGAACAGTCCAGTATACTAGTCATTGTTATTATTATAGTTATATTATTATAGTTAATTTAGTATGATTATTGAATGAATGAAGAGATCTTCCTTTGAACGTATTATTTATATATATATATATATATATATATATATATATATATATATATATATATATATATATATATATATATATATATATATATATATATATGATTTTCCTATTTGAGCGATTGTTATTGTTTTGGTTTGTTTCGATCATGGTGATCAGCTGGAATCTTAGCGTTTTCTCTGACCCTTGCCATTTCATTTTTGCTATTTGGACAATTATGTTGGCGTGTTTGGCCAGACTCCATTACCTATAGAAACGTTGGAATTTGCTGTATCCTTTTTATGTCGGCATAGAAAAGCCGCGTATTAACCGGCCCATAAAACTATAACGACCATTCAACGAGATAAACTTGCATGAAATCGATAGGAATATGATTTTTTTTTCTCAGAAATAGCGCATGTAGCATTCATTATATATTTAATCCGCTAATTGACGAGATGCAATTATATCGTTGACTATGAATTCATGTAATACATGTAAATGGCATCAGTGGTCAAATAGTTTCATGTTGTCATTACTAAACTATTTATACGATTGTAGTAATTATGATTCGAAAATATTGATCAAAAGTCACATAATACTTGTACATAAAGATAATGAACACTTGTTTCTCAACTTTTATTCAGAGAACAACGTTTAGAAACCTGTCGGTATCGCAGCATGTTTGAGAAATCCAGTTTCACCAATCACGTGTCAGCGATGTATTGTATTGGTATCACGTGACTACCGCGTTGAACATTGCTGTCTGCTTGTTGAATCTGTTTTTTTAAAACGCTGCTGCAACATTTACAGATTTCTTGTTTTTGTTTCCAGAATATTTTTTATAAGTTGATGTTCTTTTATTGTTTCATAAATATTATATGACTTTCATTTATGTGTTTTCCTACAGAAACATTATAAATGGGAAAATGTTGATATAATGTGACTATTTGAACTCTGAAGTCATTGACATGTGGGTTGTTAAATCTGTGCAGTCATGTAAATTAGAATGAACATGGCCAGGTCAAATTTCATTAACGTTATAGTTTTGGCTACTCTGTCGGCGGACTAAAGATATAGCGAATGCTATACTCGCAATATCTGAGGATATAAGTCATATTCCTATTGATTTCACGTAAGTATATATCGATGAAAGATAGCTAAAGCTTGCTAGGCCAGATAGTAAGCGGTTACCCAATGCCAACACCGAATGATGAGGGCTAATTCTAACTTTCCAATAGTACCTGGATTCTGACCTTGCATCCCAAAATAAATGTCCAAAAGTTAAAAATGCTATGGCAAGGTTTACAGAAAACTCGGGATTGCTGTCAACAGAACTGGCTTTGGTTCATTTGAACTAAATCATAACAGAGATTATGATACTTCTTCCACTTCAAAAGGCTCGACAGATATGGATGGATCACAATTTTCAATATCGTTATGCATTAAATAAATCTCATAAGGCAAAATTAGCGAAAATTCTCCAAACTCAGACATTTCAGTTTCAGCGGTGGATGGCTATAATACCATGTACCGGTGACCTTGACCTAGCGAACTTTAAACAGTTAAGCCCATATTTTTCACAGAGTTATAAAATGATTTTATTCATAAAAGATGAGAAATATATATTATATTAGTCTTTCAGATTCATTTTATTAAAGTATTTGTTTAAAACAATTTTGAGAATGTTCTTTTCCTTTAGTGTATACTTCGTGTCTGCCTTCACGGCAGTGCTATCTTCTGCTGTTCACGTGATTCTTTCATAGAAGTGGGGGTATTCTTAGAAACTAGTAAATCTCACAGTTCATACATAAATAAACACACTTCATTGTGATCAAGTGGTAACATTATAACCAATGGAAGTATTACTTTCTTTTACCAGCTAGTGGCATTTCAATTATTAAAACTTAATTTAATATGTAAATATCCGCTGTTTTGTTTTAAACATTTCACACAATAACATGTATTCAATGTATTCAAAGTGCAATCGAATAGGCAAAACAAAATATGAATACAAAGAAAACAACAAAATTGACGTTATTCATAAATAAAGTTCGCTTTTGAAACTTAAAAAGCTTGTACGAGTCTCTTTTTGAGGTTATATTTATCAAACTATGGGATAAGAAGGGACACATTCTTAGAAGAAAAAAGAGATGAGACATTTAAAAAATTGTCCACGTCGTACTTTCTTCATTTAGGAATAAATTTGTATTCAAACTCAAAAGATAAACGGTAATTAAGAAATCTAAAGATTCTTTAAAAAAAATCAAAGAATTAACGATATCTGATTTGAGCCCAGTATGATCAAAGTTGTTTCGGGAATCAGATTTGTCAGCAGTCGCCGAGCGCCTTTAGCAAGTCTAAATGTGGATGGAATAACGGCCACGTGATTTTCCAACTCACCAGTTTGTTTCTTAAATATGAATTAGATCACGTATGATTGCTGCGATTTTGCATGAAAATACTCTGCTGCTTTCGTGCCGATAGCAGAGGTGGGATGACGTGTTTGCTCTTCATCAGGACAACGAATATCGCAATCTTGACCTTTTGGGTATTCGAATATTATTCTAGCGCACATTGTTTAAGTTGTTTCATCCGTTGATGGTTGTGGTGGTGGTGGCGTCGGTAGTTTGTTGATTCAGCACAAATTGTCACCCTATAAAACTAGCAAGTTTGCTTTCTCACACGGAATGTGTATTTATACAATGCAGCCGTATGAGTTTTCTTAGCCGAAGTAAGGAACGCTTGCTTATATGAGGGAAAGTCGTAATTTATTCTTAATGTCAAAACTGTTACGATGGCTTGTTTACTTTTGTGGCATTGTGACATCATATTACTACGAAGCGTCTGCGTTCTAGTACCACGGAGCTTCCTATTTCCTTCCGTTTATTTAACTGACACAAATACTTCTATATTTTTCTGTCAACAACACTCCCTGTTTGTACTCTCCATTACGAACACAAAGCTGTATATGAAACATTGCCACATAATTGACCATTCCACTCTGTGGGAGAACACAACAAAATAATTTTGAGGTGCTGAGATGGGACTTCGACCTCATTATATGCCCTATAGTGTCACGTACAGACGTACGAGACTTTAAAACCAATGACTGGCACACTTGCATGCCTGTTTGCACCTCTACCAACTAATCAACAAGAGAGTAACCAATTCTTTGTGAGTTCGTTGTGTGATAAGATGTCAGGTGTGTTAAAAGCGGTAATTGTTACCCGGGGACACATAGGGTAGCGAAAAGAAATAAAAACCCCGATTCCGTTCTACGGGAACATATGTGCAGATCAGGATGGAAAATAATTTTAAGGTATTGCCCCACACATCTAGTGATGTAAGAGAAAGTATGCAATCTTCGCAACTCATATACACTAGGTAATTATATGTACATGCACGAGAGAGAGAGAGAGAGAGAGAGAGAGAGAGAGAGAGAGAGAGAGAGAGAGAGTAAATACACAACCATCTCTTACGGTTAAACACCCGAACCAAATTATGCCAAAAGAAATATAAACTATAACAAGGTACACTCTGTACAACGCTGCAACTATAATAAAATAGGAAAATTCACAACTCAGGAATATTTGAAACGTTTGTAACATATACAAGTTTGGCAGATAGGGACAATACCCACCCCCATTAGGCAACGGACAATAGCTGACCCCCCTAATCACGTACGTTAACCGCATGAGGAGCTAGGCACGACATCTATTGCCAACACTAACAGCACCAAGGGGGAAGAAGAGGAGGCGCCTAGGGGCCACTCAGAAAAGGCTAACGAAGACGAGGAGGCCCCTGGGTAAATACGGAGAGATCATGGGAAAACAGACTTCGTGCATGGGCCACTCAGAAAACAACATTGGGTTCGCTGCAAATAAACACTACAAGAATTCCTAAAGTTAAGATTATCTATTCAAATATTACATGGAATGGTGACAAATTTAATAAATTACTCATACACTTGTTTTAGGATTAGCATTTTATGTTCATTTTACATAACACAGCTTAGTATCTATAATGCTGATTTCAGACATTCAAAAAACGGTTATCATATATTATAGGAGTATATAATTTGGTGGAAGAATACAATCTATATGAAGTTAATACATATCTCACACCATGTTCAATCATTACAGTCCCATTACAGCTAGTATTTGTCTGAACTTGCTGATCATTGGTACAGCATTCCGCACAGGGGTGTTATATGTTTAGTTTGTAAAATATGAACAATATACGAACGACGGAAATGTTCTCTAGATTTAGGTAGAATACATTGGCTGTGATCAGTTTTAGATACACCTTGCTACATATTCATAACAAACAGCATTTAATGATACATAATTAACAAAATTCAAACTAACACACAGTGATAATATTGTCAATAATTTCAGTCATATTCAAGCATTTCTGTATGTATAATGTATCGACATTTTCCATCCCTATAATATAATAGATTTATGTATGTAGAATATATTGACATTTTCCATCCCTCCAATACAATAGTTTTAAGTTACACTGCTTTGGTAAAAGCCATCACGTTCGTGTCATTTTGTTTACTTCTATAACTTTGTAACACAATCACAACCCTTGTCAATACGAACCATCCAGAAAACCTGAACGGAAGGAGAATCACTATGTAAGAATGTGATAAATCAAAAAATATTTCTTATTACCGTTTCAATATATCCAAAATTACTAGTCAAATTTGGCTGTATCAGTAGCTTGGAACAATTTTGCAAAGTTTTAAGCTTTGCTCATACAATGCAAGGAACAATATTTTATGTGTATGAAAGATATTTGACAATATAAGCCAGGAGCAAAATGTTTAAACTTGAATCATATCAGGTACGACATATTGTTTTTTTCATTTTTGTTTCTGTTTAGCGCCTACCGATTATATATATATATATATATATATATATATATATATATATATATATATATATATATATATATATATATATATATATATATAAGTAATTAGGATTGTTCAATTGTAATAATATTTTCATAATATATGTAAGAAAGGTCACACTGACAAACTCTACAACTAATAAAAATACAAATGATTAATCATGCGAAAATATGGTTAACTATTTCATCTACGCAGATGTCTTTGAAATGAATTGTTAAAATGCTATTTCATATAGAATAAAATGTTGTCTTCAGTTCTACTACGAACAGGAAATTTATACTTTCCAACAGGAAATGTATACTTTCATTTACTCCCACCACATTTGCAAAGATAACCGAACTTCCAGTGTAATACTGTCCATCCCTGACACTTAGTGCACTGAAACAAAAATGGAATAAAACTATAAATCTTACGAATCTTAGTTTCTAATATACGCACCTTTATGATGTCGAATAATGCTAGATATGACTCACTTAATATTACAAAATGAATCCAATAATTTCTCTCTCTCTCTCTCTCTCTCTCTCTCTCTCTCTCTCTCTCTCTCTCTCTCTCTCTCTCAAAATATAGCGTGCGTGAAATAGTGAATGCAACAATCATTATATTTGCTTTGTTTATAGAAATTTATCGCTACTCGATGATGCACACAAATATGGATTGACAAGGTGTACGCAAACATAAATTACATTATACAATTGCATATTTCGAAATATATAAACATCTGATTTGATATGTGAACTTACAGTGACATATTGAATTATCATAAGTTTTATATAACTTTGACATAAAATAATGTATTCAATCGATATGTTCAATTAGAGCATGCATGCTACTGAAGTTATGTATTTTATGTATTTCCGTAGACAACGGGACTAAAATATTTAGAATTTCGATGGTCATATATATATATGAATACCAAATTTTAGCATAAGCAGTTCTCGTCTGAACTGTGGTAAAAAAAATAATGTATATATATATATATATATATATATATATATATATATATATATATATATATATATATATATATATATATATATATATATATGCATTATTATTTTTTAGCACAGTTCAGATGAGAACTGCTTATGCTAATATTCGGTATTCATCATTTCTATATGCTTGTGTAGTTTCTTAAAGTTTGAATAGATCCGAATGAGTTTTAAACTAATATTCATCTATCATGTTGACATGGCCTCGTGATCTTCAAATGTTCTAAAGGAACAATTGTTTTTTTTTTGTCTGATATGTGCGATGTAAATATGATGTTTACTGATATGTTGAATCAAGGTGTAACTGTAGATTGTTCTAGCAAATAAGCTGTTTACGTGTATGATGGAAACAAAAACCCATTACCATGGACATTTCCGTGCATTTTTGTAGCTTATATAAGGTTCATAAGCAAACACAAGTTTTATTTCGTACTTTACCTAAAACTGTATTGAAATATAAAATGAGAATAATCTGAATGGCAAAAGTATTCATTGACGCTTTGGATTCAATCATTATGTCGTGGTTATCTTGAAATCATTGAAAGACATTCTGCAGTATATCGCAGCGATAAATGAAAATTATTGGCAGATCAGCACATTTAATACTGTGGTTTATTCGGAACATTTTATAGGTTTTGACTTGCTCTACAACCTTTTGTTCTGATTACCTATAATATGTGTGTATTATATACTTTTTATTTGATTCACATGGAACAGAAATGTTGAATTTTCTAAACTTGTTAATATTGTTGATTTGCTTACTTAATTTGAGACGATAGAGTTGTGCATATCATATTCTTGTTTTCTCTTCATTAGCATACAATACTCCATAAAAACCATATCCAGAGAGTGTTCTTATCAGCATGACATACCAATATTAAGCGACATTACTTTGTATACCTACACTCATAATGCCAAATATAAAACACAGCCAATGTTAATGAGATGAATCGCGTATGCATACTGAAAAGTTTCTCACCTCCATCATTCCCTCGGTCAGTACCAAGATTTGCATATCATTAGAAGTATAATGCATACGTATATTATTTTAAATCTCTGCTAAATATCAGATTATGTTATTACAATATTACATTTACAGGTAGGTTTTAAAACATTTGTATATTGTACCTCAATTTGCTTCACACACTTAATTTTTTCTGTACTTATATGAATGTGATGACCGATGAAAACTTTGCAAGTTGTTGTTGTGTAATGATATTTGCAAAGAAATTTTATTTTAAATAAATATTAGATTTAATGAATTAATGTAGATCTATTGTCGCCATAATCCATACAAGAATGGGTTAGACTATGAGTAATGTTTATGTTCTGTGGTAGAAATATCAATCGATATATACAAATCTATATATCTACTAACAATAACTGGTACTGAGAGTCATGAGAACAGTATCCGATACGGCAAGTCACAAGGCATAGTAATTAATTTATTAAATACATTCCTCTAACGGAGAAAATCCATATTTTGATATCCCTTGATTTTTTATATGAAATATTAGTTTACCCCAATTTCATACCCTAATATGAGAATGTATATTTTCTTCCTTTTATTGGTGCCTTTCGATTTATTTCAGATCTTTTTGAATTGCTTTAATTGTAACTAAGAAAATTAAGCTTTTATCCTGTAACCGGCTCCAGCTGGTGGCATAGGTTTATTAAATGATCGCTTCAAGACAGCCTGCTTTTTGTATTCATAGTCATGACTCATATTGATTACGTAATTGATATTTAATGTACATTGTTTATATTTGTATGACATTATTTGAATCCAAATCTTGGATTCCAGATGCTGAGATAATGACACGAAAATTAATTATTATGAGTTATTAGTTTTTGTTGCTTTTTTTTGAATTAGCACGTGTGAAGCTTATTTCAATTAAAATCGGTCACATATTTTGTAATTATAAATGTGCACACAGTTATGTATCTAAATTTGTATTCATACATTGGCACAAATATTCGAAATGAAAATGTACACAGGTTAAATCAACACACATGGACAGTTTCTGTATTTGCTCTAATCACGTGTTGGGTGATCATATCAAATATTCCCGTGGTTTCTTTTATTTTTAGATATGGTATAAAAAGTCACATATGTATTATGTCTTAATTTTAGATACAGTGTAATAGGTTTACCTAGATAATCATGCATTGCATATTGTCAACAAAAGTAGAGTCCTAGATTAAGATGCTGAAGAGACAACTAAAAGATAAACGTGAGCAGATATCAATAATAAAACCTAACTAGACTTTTTCACTACTGTGACCTTCCGTGCATTCTAGGTTTTTCTGTCCGGTTAAGTTGAAGGTCGCAAGTTATAGAAGGATATAGCGCTCAAGTCTGCCAAAAGCAAACTCAATTTGGCAAGTACTTTGCATACCGCTGTTCGATGAATAGGCGTGAGATGTCTAGATGTTTAAAAAAATCCAATAAATATTCTTGTATTTCTAAAATAAAAAGAAAACCCTATTCAAGCAAACAGTCCATGTTCATACACTACTGATTAAATACGGAAATCCCGTATATGAGAGATATATGAAATATTTAGGTATCGTTCAATATTTTCACTTAGCTTGTAAAAATTTGTGTTTATTTCTTAATTTCAGTGTGTGAGAATTTTATTGCAATTTGGTCGTTTATATTAGTTAAGGAATTATATTTAAATACAGTCTTATCTGAGTAAACAATGCATTATTAAAGAACGATTGTCATTGTCATTGTCATGAAATATTTAGGACTTTCGAAGGACTGAACAAATGTGTTATGGGGATTAGATAATCGTTTTGTTATCGATTCTTCGTCCCATGATTAATTTTGATCCCACGGGAAATACAAATGCATGGCATGGTAAATGTGTTTCCATGGGGCACAATCAAGCAGAGGAACGACGCTAAGGGCAAGCTCGTATTTGTTTGTTATATCCGGTTAGTATAATGAATGTAGTTAAGTGACAGCTTTGATAAATAATCAGCCTGGTCTACGAATAATAATGCGTAAAGAAAGCGACATCGTCCAAACAAAATCTTTCATATATACAATATTATCAGTGTTAACTAAAGAGATTCAGTCTGAAGCAACATTTCACACCTAGGCTTATTATCCGTTTTTGGAGTTTCTATTAAATGTTATATTTGTCTTTTCAACAAAGTAATGAATTCAGACCGCTGTGTAAGGGGTGTAGTATTTAAAGACAAAGTGGTAGATAATCGAACAATGGATTCTAAAATTTACGATTTTTTTCCCCACATGTTGATGGATATCTGCCTCAGAATGGTGTTCCAAGATATTCGTATACAATGAAAACTAATTTTGTTAAGCGACAAAGACTAACCGTTGGTTCCTCTACGATGCAGATCTACCAAATGGAACTATGCTTGGAATTATCGCATTAGAACGTGAAGCAGCTCAAGCGTTTTATATACTATCGAGTACGGAAACAGTCCGAGAGTGATTCTACAAGGTCTAAGTGGTAGTAAGCAATGGGTCCACTCAATGTATGTTCAAGTGTGATTATTTTGAATCATTTAAGAATAAAAGATCTTTGCTGTTACCATCAAGGCTACTCTTGCTCTAGCAAACGTTATTTGACTAAGACCATGGCTTGGTGCAAAGTACAGATGTGTTTTATAATGTAAGTGTTGCTAAATCATCAGAAAATAAACGACGAAGATTGTAAATATTCCCCAAGAAGAGGTGTTCTATACCAGTAGGACAGATGCTCCAGTAAAAAAGAGTAGCAGGCTAGAAGTGCGTATGTGTAATGCACCTTATCGTTCTAAATCAGGCAAGGGTTTGCCAATCAGACAATTACCATGAGCGACTGTATTATTAACGCAATCATCCATGGAGGTCCTACCGGCGTTAAAAAAAATAATCGAAACTTAAAACATCTGCAAATGAAATCATCCAGAGAACCGTATGGATCATAAGCTACTAACTCTATTGTTTACACCTAGATGTTTTTTTTTTAATCCTGCAGCAACAAGTCCTGGTTCTGGTGTGACCGGAATCACAACAATAGCTATTATTGTAGGTGATACAATCGGTATCGATGAAGGCTCAAGAACATTCAAGGTTCCAACAACACGATTACCGCATAATATCCCATCTAACCATTTTTGTACTGGTAGAGATGAATAGACAAGCGGTAGTTTACCCGTCTCCGTTCAATAATTAACAGCTGAACTTGCGTTGTAAGTCCATAAGAGTGAAAATATCAGCAATGTAGACGTTTTACCATGTATGCAAACCAGTGACTGCCAGGTATTGCACCTAATCCAGGTTGACTATATCGGTTTAACGCGTGGTTGCCACAGCTAATGTAAACTCATATCCCAAAAAGACACTAGGAACAAGTTTGTTTGATGTCGCAGTCGTGAATAAATCAAGATTTATCAATTGGCCATTGAAAAGCTGTTATCGACTTCGTGGCCTTCTGTGCTTTGTACCTAGTAATTTAAGACCTATTATCGATGATATTTGACGATCTTTTCTTTGTGATCAACGGCATTTTTCTTTGGTACAAAACCTCCCAAAACGCCTAACACGGTAGCTTTGCAACCGCTTGATCGTATGCTGCCAAGAATGCCGCAATATCAGCAAGGAATAAAAGCATAACAGGGACACTTTGCATTTCTGTCACCTCAGCTTTAGGTAGTCTTAATGTTATTAAGGTATTGATTTCCTTGACTGCATTAAGCTGAGCCAGTTGTGTTTGTGTCAACCACTCTGGAGAATTTTCATTTAATTTCGCTGAATAAAATTTTAGTGATCACACTCATTATACTTCCGTTGCTTATTTTTGCAGGAAGAATTTCACCAAGGCCGACGTTTTCCTTTTGATGGGACATTATTCAAATACGAAACAGGTTTCTTTATGAATTTTAAGTATTGTCACAGAGATCTCCATAACATTGATGCAACCACAAGCACCCTTCACTAACAGAGTCGTGTTAATCGTGCTGGACGTACTCCGACACTTAAATGAGAATACATATCAACATGGGATTGCCTGAATAACGTTAGATGCTCTATTGAAATTAAACATATTGGGCATGATGTGCCAAAGTCTTGTTGGGAAATAGGTAGAAAAATGTGGTTGTTTTAATACCGGTCTTGAAACTATTTCTGATTTTGATATGCACATGTAATATAATTGTCTGAGATCTAGTTAAACTTAATTGCTTCCGTTTGTTTATCATGACCGTTTAAGCACAAACAATCTTGTAAGTGGTCACACGCGATTTTGTGATGCCTTTAGGATTGGTCTCGGGTTATAAGTTGAAACCTTACGAACACGTGTGCCGGTGCAATAAGACCGTCTTGTGTGCTTAATTGCCTTTTCAATTCTCCTCAGTAGGAGTTGGAGGCATACATATATGGTTGTGCTAGAAACGAACTTGTTGATGTTCTTCACGACTGCATCAGTAATAATAGACATGATTCTCTTTTCTGTTAATTTTTTTTTTATAACAGGCATCCTCAAATATAACGCTATAATTGCTATTAATACCTTCCGTACGCCGAGTTGCATCTTTTGGGTAGTTCTTACGGAATTGGTGACTGTGAATATAGCCAAAGGATACGTTGATGAGAGAAAAAGCTCACAAAAGCTTAAATGAAACACCTATGAATTTTTTTCGTCGTATTGAAATTTGGTTGTGAATGGACATCAAGGTGGCTGCAGCAGAAGGTCTGGCATACATAAAAACTGGTATTCGGTCCAGAGAAAAATTCGGGATAACCTGTTGAAATTTGGAACGGTTATTATAAGCACTAACAGTTTTATCTTTGACAAACATCATTGCAGGGTAAGCATATCTCATGTAATCCTCTCTGCATTTGGAGAGTCAAAGGTCGTTGTAGCTATCTCTTCCTTTTCAAGAAATTGTTCGATTCCATTTCCATCGCTGGAGAAAGTTACACTGTTGAAAAACTTCATGATATATTTGTTGATAGATCCAAATTGGGTAATATTATCGTAAATATTAATGTTGTCGGCACAATCAATTGAAACACCTATAATCGATTCCAAGATGCTGTGATGTCGGATGGAAATTTAACTGCAATATCATTGAAGTATTTATTTAATATATGATTTGCTTCATGACCTCTTCACATTAAAATTCAAATATTGTCCGCCACTACTACATTTCCTTTTACTATAGCAAGTAATTACTTGGAACATATATATATATATATATATATATATATATATATATATATATATATATATATATATATATATATATATATATATATATATATATACATGTTATATTATGTCAAACATTAAAAAACAAGATTGGATCTTCATCTCAGTTATATTTATCATTCTATGACACAGCCATAACCTAAACATCTTGCCGAAAATTCATCTTATGTTCCAATGATTGCATTGTGCATAAGATTATCAGGTGTAAATACTGACCTTTTTGTTCCTTTGCTGGCAGGCTATATGTGACAATCAGATATACCTACTTACTTACGATCAGAATACATATTTAGCAGCAATGTAGACTCTTACCATCTGAAATGAACGAAATCATGCAATTAGTTCCGTATCATGCATGTATGGTCTTACATTCTGAAACATAGGAAACGATACAATTAATGCTGTAACTGAATGTTTTTCCGACGCACTAAGGAAATGTTCTTATTTACTGTGGATACCCACATCTGGCTAAGTGTTAAATATTGTTTTTGTCATTACTGTAGGGCTTAATGTCATTTAAAGTACAAGATTGTCTACACATTGCGGCCAGTATGAGAAGTGTAGGAGGAAAGAGATGAAACTTCTGAAAGAAACAACTAGGCATGGGAATCCATTTGTAAGCATTCTCAGATACCCACATTGGCTGATTCCGATACTCGAACCCATGCAGACATAAGTGAGATAGCATTGATCTGTAAGGTGAGTGTTTTAGAACACTCGGGGGCCCTGTCAGTTTGTGTGCATATAAGTCAGTGATTAGTGGATTGAATTCCTACCCTGCCCATTCGATGAATAACACAATTAATCACACTCTTATTATTTTAAGAGCAGAAATGTTGGTACTTAACAATATATTGGCACAAACACATACAGCATATACTATCAATGGCACAGACCAACGCATATGTTTCAAAGTTTGAAAATATAACACAATTGGTTAATCATTAAACGTTATGTTGCCAGTTGTATAATACATATGGGAAGGTGGAAATATAATCTTGGGTTGGATACACAATATGTAAGTAGTCAGACGGTTTCATTTACATTCTCAAATATGTCGCAACGATTAGCATGGGTAGATCCATACAAATGTTTGAGTCCCGTTAGTAGATATCTAATTCGGTCCAAAAATATGTAATAGCAACTAAGGTATTTGCTAGACCACTTATACCTTCAGCCGGTATAATTATGGAAGCTATCTTAAGTTAATAACTTTCATCATTAGGTTTTACTCCAGCATATATATATATATATATATATATATATATATATATATATATATATATATATATATATATATATATATATATATATATATATATATATATATATATATATATATATAAATTTCGACCCGAACCATATCAACGGTGTAGTTAATATTCCTAAGTAACAATCATCTGATATTTCATGTATTTAACATGAGGACAATTGCAAATGATAGATAATTGATTCATACTGTAAAGCTGACAGTGATCGTTTCTATCTAGTCACATAAACATCTGTGCAAGAGCACAAACAACTGTGCCGGCATTAAATATTGTTTCTGAAATTTAAATTCTTCTAAATTCCGAATTTTTTAAGTCTTAAGCATTATTTCACATGTCAGAAATCTTCAGTGGAATCAACATGCTTTTTAAGTATGCCTTAAAATGGGGAGATCTTTCGTTCAAACTCTACCCAGGATCTGTTAGAATGTTCAAAAAAGAGATGAATTGCTTAAACTTGCCAAACTATAATCTTTCTGAGGGAAAAGCTTCTTGAACGAAGCAAGAAACAAAAATATTGTTTCTCCCGGTATTTGTTGGAAAGAAATATTTTGGATAAAAGTGACATGGTTTTCGCCAGTAAGTTTGTATCAGATTCTATCATACGTGTAAATAATTTAGAATGAAAACTCAAGATGGAATTAGTATTAAAAAATTAAATTCGGAAGAAGAAAAGCAAAATGCTTTTGGAGAAAAAGGAGAGAGAGAAATGCAATTGCATTTCGAGAAAGAGAAATAACAAATACACTTACTGAAAGAACATATGGTGTTACAAATAGAACCAATGCATTTATATAATGGACGGATGAATATACATAAATAAATGATTTATATATTACAAGCATTGGGGAAAGCGTTACGATCGCAGAAAGACGAGAGAGAGAGAGAGAGAGAGATACAGTTGTAAATATAAATTAAAACTCAGAATGAAGAAAGGGAATGTCAATTTAGAATAAGAAAAGTAGAGCAGATAAGTGAAATGCGCATCCTTATTTCACATAGACTTCCTTTAGAGAACAAAATAAGTGGATACATGGTTTCCTCATTTTGAAAATCATTGATGTAAATTTAAAAAAGGCCAAGGGAGTATTGGACTCTATTATTATAGAGTGCACTCTTGGCAAAGTCTGACAAATCTATGCATTTCTGACATTACAGTAAAGTGCTGGCTATAATCTGGTAAAGTAATGCTCTTCAAGGGTTATGAGTTAGTCACTAAAATTTATCGGCAGAATTTCAGGAATTATAAAAAGGAAGCTGGTCAAACTCATGTCTAATTTGGAATGTGAAAAGTGCAATGATTTAATAGTTGGTATTTAAATCAGAACTTTGATCAAGAGTATGTAGTATAAAAATCTGAGACAATTTGAAGAGTTCAAAAACAGTGACCAGAGTGACATTAAAACTTATCTTAATGAGCATTAGGTCAAAAGCTTGGAAAATACTGATAGTGCTGCGATCGAATATGTCTTAGCTCATAAAGTTTATTTTGTGAATAAGTCTTCAGCTCTACCGTCGTCTTGTAAAAACGCATCTCAACCTAACACGACCCCTTCCAAATGTCAGTCGTATACAACTTTTAGAAATCAAGTTTCTAATAAGAATAATCATGGAACCTGATCTCTTCCTACATGTGCCTATTACAAGAAGACAGGAATGTCATTTCTAATTACTGGAAATTGAAAAATAAACCTTATAACAAAGATAGAGCGATACCATATGATATTATATCTAAGAGGTCAAGATAAAAGCCATGTATTGAAAGAAATACATTTGTTGGGACTAATAGACCGCATTTTATCATAGATAATTATGAACATTTCCTGTCGAAGTGGTCTATACCACTCACAAGTGATTCGGACGATGCATCCCTTTTAACATGTTAAGCGATACTAAAACTTCTCAGAGTCTTTTTTGAATGAGCATCAGGTCGAAGACTTGGAAAATGCTGCTCTTACTGCTGACGAGTAACATTTCTTTTGTAAGTATCTCTTCCACTCATCCATTGTATGGTAAAAAGTATTTGATCCTAGTACGAACGCTTCTAAATTTACATATGGTACAACTTAAAGCAAACAAGTTTTTGAGAAGAATTATTAGATATCCTTATATCTTCCAACGTGCACATATTGCACGAAGAAATGAAAGGTTATATCTGATTGCTAAATTGAAAAATGGGTACGACATACCTATTCCAAATGCTCCTATATATACGAGGTAAAGGTCACGGCCATTTATTGCAAATACACGTGTTAGGTCTAATAAACCCCAGTCGATTTTATAATAGAGAATTATGAATCACTTCTGTCTAAGGGTTCAGTATCACGCATGGGAAATTCAGCCAATACAATTCCTATTAAACCTCTAAGGACACACGAGTTTCACAGTTTATTATTATCAGCTACTTTGCCTTTTTTCTGAGAGTAGGAAGCGGAAATGTTAATGTTCCTCTCCATTGTGCAAATATGTCATCGGACGTAATCTCATGATTCGTGACGGTCCCAACAGTGTATTTTAATCCGTTGAGTATTGCTAGGCAATTCACTAGCTTAGGATAAGGTTGTTGTTGATCCACTGGTAGCAGACAAACCGTCTTTGGATCAGTAAGTCAATCCAATTATACGGAATTCCCTGAACTATACCCAGTTTGTAGAGTGATTTGTGCGAAGGCAAATGCTGATCGGACTGATTTGATCAGGAAAATATTCGTTTAGCTGATACATGTGCTGCTTAGGCTCTCGATAGTCAGTTTCCCTCATTGTTTGGATAAATCAAAATTTATTGAATATAGTGATTATCTTATGACTAATAATTATTTTTATCCTAATCATGGGTACCAAACGAAAATCAATTGACGTCGAACAGAAAAATGACCACGATATCTCAAGTTTTTGTATTAAAGAGCCATTAGTAAAACTGAAGACACATAACGAGCTCTTTCCTGTTTCATTAAAAATGGGATAGTTATGGGAAAATATATATTCCCTCATGAGTCCTGCCTTGAGATAAATCACTGAAGTAGTCTTTATTTTCCTAAAAGATAGCTGCTACAAAGAAGTGTTCAGAGCATGCCTGGTAGGTAACGTCTATTTTCAATACGTGATGATTCATATTCAACACTTCTTGACTATGAGTGATCATATTCTGTAAAAAGTTTTATGCAACAATTATATATATATATATATATATATATATATATATATATATATATATATATATATATATATATATATATACATACATATATATATATATATATATATATATATATATATATATATATATATATATATATATATATATATATATATATAGTTTAATACAAACAATACTATCATACAGGTTAGAGAAACTAAATTCGTACTCTACCGAGTTTCGACCCCAGGTCCGTGCGTAATCGGCACCAACCTTGCCTGCACGCAGCAGCCCATATACCGTCACGACTATGCACGAATCACCAAAAAGTGATGGTACTGAGACAGTGTTATATAAGCTTGTGCGTAACATACACACTCGCATGACGACCTAGTAAATAATTCTCATATATACATTCCAGAATCTACTACGGAATCCAGGGATAGCACTGTCTGTTCTTTCTGGTATATATTTATAATTCTTTGCAATACAAAAATCCTATATACCTTGATTTCTTTTATAGGAATCTCTGAGTTACGAGTGTATAGCGATTGTTTTGGTTGACATTAAACTGATATATATATATATATATATATATATATATATATATATATATATATATATATATATATATATATATATATATATATATATATATATATCAGATGGCATCCGTAGACTCTATTTCAAACTAGAAGACCTAAAGCAATCAATCGCAGGAAATGCATCATCTATACAAATGGAGAGGTACAAATCTACAATGTGCCTACTTGAATAGGAACGATTGACTGCTTTCAGAGATTCAAATAATGCATATTACCAATTTTACCCACGATAGTGCGTTAGTGTTTTGCATCTGTCAACAACCCGTGCATTTAATTACCTATTGATTGAAACTTATCCAAACACGCTTTGACAAAAAACGGGATGGTAATATTGGTTGTTGGGATGACAGTTTAATGCAAAGATATTTACACTGTTAAGCGTACTGCAACTCCGATGGATATTTTAGGATTAAACTTCTACACAAGTAAATCTTGTTTTCTATCAAACTCATTGAATTTCTTTAACTGAACTTCTTTTTAAATTGATACCACAATTTGCTTTGCTCCAGAGAAGATAATGCTACTCTTGGATGCAGCTCTCGCTCATGATGGAATGGGTATTCTGAAGACGAGCAGGGAAATAAAATGCCTCCTGATTCATATATAAATGGTGTAGTGGTGAATTAACACAAGACACAACAGTTGTTTAGTACGTACAAGCGGGAATTGTTACATTGAATAACTTTATGTAGGCGACAAGAAAATCTATATTACACTAATGAAGGATAGGCCAGTAGCAGTGAAATACACGACAAGAGATGGAGGGGCGTACAAAGTTATTATAAACAATAAATGGATGAGGTATAGATGGTTATTATAAACAAATAGAAGATCTTGTTGGTACATTGTTTGCAATTTCTGACTTTCTATCTTGGCGGACAGTTTGTAGCTTTAGCTTGGTTTTGATAATGAACGAGCACATATGTAGCATTTTGTTGCAAACAAAGTCGTGGATCCTGAGATTCTTGATCATTTTTAGATCATCGCCTAATAAATATTTCAATACTACATTTAGTTTCAATTACTCGTGATAAATTTATAATCTGTTGGGAGATATTTTGGCTAATTTATCTAAGGCATGACAATATTTCTGATATTGCTGAGTCCAACATTTTTCTTTAAGGAAGGACATACTACTGATTATGCAAGAATCCAGACTCAATGCAATTGAGAGCCTTCATATTCTCCTGCACTCATTGCCTAGTATTGAGTGAATGATAATATGAAGGCTCTCAATGTAATTGGTAGATAATAGAACGGGAAGAATTCGTGCTAATATCGTCTACATTACATAAAAAAGGAATATAAATGACTTAAATAAATTATCTTAGCAAATGTAGAAATTATACTATACATATCCTTAATCTCCTACAGGCAAACACTATGGTCGAAACAAAATGAAATCAAGAAAATAAAAGCGGTATCAACTTATATTACGAACCGGTAAATCAACCGTAATGGTTTTTTTAATATGATTTTGGTTTGTTAATCTATATTACCAGTACTACTAGCAACTGAATTAGGTTAGTTTTATTTACCCGTATGCAACCAATATATCAATATTGACACACGATACGCAATTAGAAGACTGTCAAGATACTGTATATATTATCGATTCTAAACTTCACCTATTCTAATTCAAAGTGGAGTGGTGCAACAATGAATCTTTGAGTCCAAAGAAGAAATACAACGAGACAACCGTCATGGGCAAAATCGAAAAAGAAACAAGACAGTGACCATTAAACGATATGAATATATTTGTAATAATTTATAGGAAAACTGTTGATCAAGGTAGAAAATAATTTCAGAAAATAAAAAGTCGTCAATGCAGTAACATAAAACATGTTATTAACATTCAAACAAAACGGTGTTGCCACTAATATCATGATCACGGTTATTTACGAAAAAGTAATAAACGTTTTCTTATCAACAATACAGTACAATGTGTTATTTCAAATATGGTAAAATAAATCAAAAGTACCACCCAATGGCCTTTTGTTAGCTTGTTACGTATCTATTTAAAACAATGACTTTATTTATCTTTATGGATTTTTCATCTACAAATTTAAGCTAAGTAATAACGTCAATCCATTCGTTGCCTAATGACTGTTGTACATGGATTGCATGCAGTTTTAAATCGTAATTTCATGTTACCTCTTATTGCAAAAATTTGAGTTATACTACTTAAAGACAAGAACATTAACGTGTTTCTCTCTAAATAAAAGAAACAATGTCAGAATGACCAACGGATTATAGCTCATATGACTATGATGGATCTATTATCAAAGTAAACTAATTTTGCTGAATTTGTAAACACTACATATAACATGCACCGTCGTCTACTGTTTCATATTTTGTAATGTTAGGTTAGTCTTCGTTTAGCTACGGAATATTCTCCTATGTTATGATGTTCAACATGTATTATATGAGTAAAATGCTTTCTGCGTTTATGAGCTTTCTGAGTTGAGAATCAAAATAGACCCAATTTGGATAATCTAATTGGATTGGAAACGATGTTAATGACTTATGATCATCAAGAACACGATAATGTACACAAGAAATGAATTGGTAAGAATATTATTACTGATAAAGGGAGATA
Organism: Potamilus streckersoni; assembly: GCA_016746295.1. Classification (NCBI taxonomy): domain Eukaryota; kingdom Metazoa; phylum Mollusca; class Bivalvia; order Unionida; family Unionidae; genus Potamilus; species Potamilus streckersoni. The sequence goes on along the minus strand of JAEAOA010001735.1, from coordinate 152,887 downwards.
CAAATTCGAATAATATCGTGTGTAACAAACGTCTATGTTTTTGAGATAACGGAAAAAGGCTTATGAAAAAAATAGTCTATAAATAACCACTCCGAACAGATTATTCTCATCAGATCTATTAGTACTTACATTACTCTTGATGCCTTCATCCTGAAAAGAACACAGGAAACTTAATATTATAAACATTCAAACAGCGTTAGGTGTGATCGATTCCAACAAGATTGTGCTTGCCTTCGTTTCTTATTATAGCTTAGGTCCTTCTTTTGTATCGTTGTGTTATCGCCTTATGCTATGCAATATTTCTCAAACCGCTTTATGTCAAGCAATGCAAACATAGCAAGGGAGATAAACGTGCAATATTGTCAAATGTGATGACATTGTCCATTTCACAAGATCCTAATATTTTAAAATAAAATTTTTAAAAAAATGCAAAATACACTGAATTCGGTTGATGGACACATGTAAAGTCTATATAATGTTTTTGTGTCTTCAGTGCTAGCTTAATAATCAGAGACAGTATATCCTAACCATTCTCTTGAAAACTACACATGGTACGTTGTTTATTTTCAAAAGAACTATATATATATACATACATACATACATACATACATACATATATATATATATATATATATATATATATATATATATACATACATACATACATACATACATACATACATACATATATATATATATATATATATATATATATATATATATATATATATATATATATATATATATATATATATATATATATATATATATATATATATATATATATATATTACTAATAATGTATAGTAATCGATTTATGAATATAGGTAAAATATTTTGCAAGATATCCCATGTGTACACCAGCATTTATGTATGTATACAGAACGTACCAGAAGTCAACTGTTAGTTATCGGATTACAATATGCAAAATAATATTGGTTTAATCTATTCTCTTACTCAAAAGAGTAGATTCGTCATAATCGTTTGTATCAAAAGTATACATGTATTGAACCTAAGCGCATCTTTCCGATACTGATACAAACATGTTAGCTTGAGCACACTACGAAAACGTTTTTACTACATTTAAAAAAAATATAAAAAACTGATATGATATGAAGATATCTTTCGTCGTGATTTACTAGAAACAAATACTAGTGATATGTTAAACATTAAACAAAAAAAAGATTCTGGATAACCACATTTCCTATCCAACATACGCATGGATATTCAACATACATTTACTCAGCTACAAATATGATAAGGAAATGAGAATGGTTATGGAATTGGTGATGTATTTAGATATCTGATATAGGATATAAAGGAAAAATATAAAATAGTTATGTTATTGGCGCATCTTTATGATATTGATACAAACATAATAGCTTGAGCAAACTACTAAACTATTTTCACTACATTTAAAAAAATATGAAAAACTGATTTGATATGAAATAGTCTTTCTTCGTTATAAATATATTGATCATATGCATATGATGTTTGTATCAAACTGTTGTAGCCGTAAGAATTAAATTGGTCACTTTTGAAGCGAATATTCATTTGGACATGGTGCTTAGCATTCTATAGTATGGCTTATATAAAACAATAAATCAAGTTAAGACTAAATAAAGTTAAATATACAACCACATTAACAATGAACAATCAGCGTTTCATTTTAACGAGCATTATTCATATATGAATATTAATCAGATGCTAGGAATTAGTAATAGTAACATTGGTTAAATAGCAGCGGCCTAAACAAGTTACATGGATAACGTTGATTTCTTATAGCCAAACCATGCAATCACATATATTTGTTTACTTCCATGCAACTTAGATAAAAATGGTAATGGAACGACAGCGCAAAAATATATGCAAATCAATTCAATCTTAATCGTCCTTTAAAGAAAATATAGAACTCGAAAAATAAGAAGCGTAAATAAGGGATACATTTAACTTGCAATGAACTCCATCCCCTGATCCATACACTTCGCAAACTTATTGTATGGCTTATATAAAACAATAAATCCAGTTAACACTAAATAAAGTTAAATATGCAATCACATTAACATTGAACAATCAGCGTATTAACGTTTCTTTGTAAGTAGCTTAATTCATATATATATATATATATATATATATATATATATATATATATATATATATATATATATATATATATATATATATATATATATGTATTAGGAACTAGAAATAGTAATATTACATTGATTAAATAGCAGCGGCTGAAACAATTTATGGATAACGTTGATTTCGTAAAGCCAAACCATGCAATCACTTATATTTGTTTACCGCCATGCAACTAGAATGAAAGAATAATGAAACGACAACGCCGATATATAGGCAAGTCAGTACTATCTTAGTCCTACTTTAAAGGGAATATAGAACTCGACAAATAAGAAGCGTAAATAAGATATATTTATCTTTCAATTAACTCCATCCCCTCATCCATACAATTCGCTACCTTAAGCAACCGAAACATTATTATTGATCAGGTATAATTCAGTGTACCATTCGCTGAAAATGAATATTCATGCACATTCTGAACCTTTCATTGTTCAATAAATAAGCATAATATGCACACGTTCATCAATACATAGAATGTATTATTATGTAATTTAGTGGACACAGACCAAATGGCTAAGGTTATTAATTAAATATATATCGGATCTAAATATAATTTTCATTCTTGCTCCGAAAACAGTTCTTTATTTGTCGAAGTTTTTTTAAGTATAGAAAGATCGGCTGTGTCATACTGAACAATTAAGATCAATGATATTTACGCCATATGCTACTATATGTATAATGTGTGTGTGTGTGTGTGTGTGTTTGTGTGTGTGTTACATTTAGATTTCAGACTTAATTTTAATTCTTACGTCATCTCGGTACGTTTTCTGTAGTGTCATTTTATAGTAATATTTAGCAATGGGGCATCATGCTATTGACATGAATAAATATCACCCACCTAGTCGCATTATCGTGACACCAGCCGACCAGTCGTAGCATTAAAATCTTAATGCTGAGTACCAAGTGAGGCAGATACTAGTACTATTTCTTTAAATTTTCGTTATGACTTAGCTGGAGTTTGTACAATATATATATAAGTATGCCAGTGAAACATTGTTTGTTGTTGCAGGTTATAATTCTCAAAATTAAACCTATAAGTTCAAAATAGTGAAGTGTTAAAGTCGCTCAACATTTTGTTTGTGCTATTGCTATTTCTTCCCCTGATGATAAAGATAATTGAATATAGAGAAATAACCTGAGTAATCTAAGTTATTATATCATTCTTTTTCGCAATTTCTTTATCGTTTCCTAAAAAAGGGATAATATCCCTAATTAAGTAATTCAGTGTAGACAGACTAAATGACAAAGTTTGATACTTAAATATCTCCTTTTTTTGAACAAAATTTGATTATGACTTCAAAACTTCTTTAGTTGTCAATGTTTTTTTAAAGGATAAACACATGCTTTATGATAGTGCACAACTGACATCAGTGCTCTTTACGAGATGTAATGATTGCATTGACATGTATAATCATCTCTTAATAGTCACATTATCTTGACACAATGACGACCAGTCCAAACAATAATCTCTTAGTGCTTAGCACTATGTGAGGCAGCTGCTAATACTAATTTTATAAATCAAAATTTTGAATTACCAGAGTTCGTACGACATGTATGAATATGCCAGTAAAACATGCATTGTTGTTATATAGAAAAATGTCTTAACTAAACTGGACCTCTCTAACTCTGTCTCTATTTCTCGTAAGGCTTCCTTGGTTTAGTCAAGTAGGGTATACGTGCTTTTGGATAATTGCATATAGCATACATACAAAGCACATGTAAAATAGTTCGTCTTCACATGTTACTTCCGCCTCACGTATGTCCACGTACTTCCGTGTTTCGTGCTCTGTCATTGAAGGTATCTGAGAAAGTTTGCCTGGAAGTTATCGTTGGTGAGTGGTTCATACTGACGTTTGCATAATTTCTTCCTACACAGGCTCCTATGCGTTGCCTATCCATTGTTTACAATTGCGGATAAAATCAAAACAATACACATAAATACAAACATGCATACATACATATATATATATATATATATATATATATACATACATACATACATACATATATACATAAAACATTACATACATACATACATACATACATACATACATACATACATACATACATACATACATACATACATACATACATACATACATACATACATACATACATACATACATACATACATACATACATACATACATACATACATACATACATACAATGGAATATACTTGAAGATGTCAAGGTATTGCTCTTAAATAAGAATAAATAGTATAATCGTATACCATTATATATTTACACTAACTGCATTAATGTGAACTTCGATATTCACATAAAAACAGTTTTCTGTAGGTTTTCACACCAATTTATGACAAATAAGATGCATATATTCTTTCGTCATTAAAAAATCAACGATGAATGTGCTCACAGTCTGAACGACATTTTGGTTTCAAGCTTCAAGTGCTTTGAAAATAGATTATCCTAAATTACAGGGAAAAATTGACAACTTCTATAGGAGTTGCCGTTCGCGATATCAAGAAATAAAACTTGAAATGGGGCAATTACTGCTGGTGAATGTGCGAATAATACGGCCAACGTGATGGTATCAGCGACCATGTAGCATCATTTTAGGCCATGAATCCATGGACGAGAATGCGTATGGCTTTGTGCATGAAGGCTCCAATCTCAAAACAAGAATACATGCAACTGATTAAACATGTTTTCTATTAATCTTAATTCAGATTAATCGATTCTATAATGTGTTCAAACATTTTTCTGAGCTTATTCATCATGGAAAGCAATTTAAACTCTGTTCGACATATATTTACATTTATCGCACTCTCCAATATCTGTCTGTATATATATATATATATATATATATATATATATATATATATATATATATATATATATATACATACATAGTTTTAGTAATAATGGAATTATGTATAATGTACAATCAACAAACAATATAATGTATTATGATCAATGTTTTGTATATATATATATATATATATATATATATATATATATATATATATAGATAAATAGATAGATAGATAGATAGATAGATAGATAGATAGATAGATAGATAGATAGATAGATAGATAGAAGAAATTGATTATAATATACACTATATTCTTTATTAAATGTACATTATACATAATGCAATTATTGCTAAATCTGTTTATTTATTTGTTCATGGTTTCTTGTCATTATCATTCGAGAGTTATGTATCTTTAAAATACAATTTTATGCATTTATATGTATTTAATATCACTTTTCTGTACTGAATATGCATTTTTCTGTGTCAATTATTCGTTAAAGAATAGAACAATTACGTTAGGCTAAAAGAAATGAAGATATTACGTCATATTGTCAATGTCAAATTGTTTAAGTCAGGTTCTTTCTATCATTGATCACTTCGGGTGGCCAATTGGCCTAATGAACTGTCCGTTACGGATCACTGACATCTCACCTCTGTCTGCGTGGGTTCGAGTCCTATGATTCGGCGAACGTTGATATGTGAGAAAGATTGCCAGTAGCTTCTCGTGTGTCGGTTTTTCTTTCCGGTAATTTTCCGACCCACGAGTGTGCTGAAAAATGGCGTTAAGCCCAACAATAACAACAACGTTCGAGCAGAATATATTTGCTGTCTTTATCAATGGTAGTGAATTCAATTTGCATTCAGTCTGATGAAGTAATAGAGCAATACTGGTCCCAGATATTGGTGTTCTTTATTTTATCACATACATGGATTGCAAATTTCATGAGCTCTAATTTGTCCAACATAGAAAGAATACATAAAATCAAATGATGTAATTTAACATATGAAGCAAAATATTGAGATAAAGAGGATGGCAATTCTTACAATTCTATATATCGCGGTAAAGAGTAATATGATTTCCTTGAATAGATGTACTTCTCTCATAAATGGTATATGTGTCAAGAAAAAAAGTAAATCTTAATTGGTTTCAAATCAATGAGTAAAAACCAATGAGTATAATTGCAAATATAAATTATGTGGATGTCAGTGCTAACTTGAGCAGAGTATTCGACATAATTTTGCTTGATAATGTATATACTGTACGGGTTATCTCGAACTTAAATATCCTATAATGGCATTCAAACCAATTGTAAAATTCTTCACTTCATATAAACTATGCAGTTTCATAACATCACTGAAGACGTCCTTCCTTTGCATCTGTGTATTATGCAAGTTACAAGCTGCAAGAAGTTTCCTCTATAGTATTTGCCGCATTGAAAGACGAACCCCATAAGAATGAAACAATAACAATCAGTATGGCATAAAGACACTGTCACTGAGACTTTGTCTAATATATGTCTAGATTTCCCCTCAGACGTGTCAGATAAGAAAATAGTTTCCGACACAATATGTTGAATATTCAAAATTGTGTCAAGAATCTCCTACTCTGAGCTGTAACATGTGTGCAATCTACACTTAGCTGCCAAGACAGCAAAATCCAAAGGAAATTAACATTCTGTGAAACCATTCAACAGGTTGAAAAATATATTTTTGTTCTTAGCAATCTTTTCTGAGAACGCTTTACGCCTCCCATCCAATTGATATTATGATATCCTTCAGTTGTGTGATAATAGGGCAGTTCAGTGATCGATCTTTCCAACGCCTCTTACTTGCCTTTCCATGCCTTTACCACGTGGCAAATCCTAGTGAATTATAGCGGCAACAGTAGAGGCCCGATGAGGTCGCGCTTATCAGGTGAGTGATATTTTCCCACTACCATCGACCCTGGCTTTAATATACTACAGTTATTTACTGCGGCTCTGTCTGCAGTGCTGACAATATTGTCTAGCTTTTCGAGATCAATTAATACTTTGCCAGTTCGTCCGTTCTTGGATAACATCCAGGTTTTAAAGGACGTCATTTGGGACCGCACGTTCTCATCTTGGGATACTCTCACATCACTGTAATTCCGTAATAGACACTGAAGCAATAATATTGTTAACAGTAATAAATCAGTGTGAGTCAATGTAAGCCAGAAGCAAGACTATACATGTCAAAGAAATCTCACCCGTTCGCTTGTTCTTGAAGATATTACATCTGATAATAACAGTTGGTGTTAGATAATGATGCAAAAACATTACCGCTTGACAAGGAGATCATTGTGGAAGCATTTGCTTCTCTGAACATTACGGGAATTAAATTACCCTGACATTGCTGCGGTCGTGTCATCATAGAACATAGATAGATTACTCTTTTCCCTAATTGAGTCATGTTGATTCAATAAATGAGCCACAAACCATATAATATTGCACAAGTTTTGAAGTACGTATCCTCTGGGCTTTGAAACATAAAAAATGGTATGCTGAAGGAGAATACCAGGGGATGAATACAACGAGAAGCGAGAAAGTCATTGCATGCCATCGTGCAAGACAAATCAAGACTATGACCTTAAGTGATCGTTAGCCATGAGAGGACGTTGAGGACTTTGAGGACCTTGAAGAGACTCAAATTCCCAGTCAGGAGACTGAAATATTCAAGCAAGGTACGGATTAATTCGGAGACAGCAAACAAAGCGAAGACAGTGAAGCTATTCAGGATTACAATGAAGAACAAACCAATCGGAGAGACGAGTTTGGTATATAATACATTGGAACCCTAAACATAATTCATTCATAATACAATCATTGTTAGTGTCCACTAATATGTGCAAATCCTCTGCTGTACATTTAATTGTGAGCTTAACATTGTTCCAAGATTGTATGTTGTACTGTAGCTAAGGTAAACATGAATCTTTTGTCATGATTGTTCGTTGCAAGGATTTATAGAATTTGATTTAGGAATTTTTCAGATTCTGTCTTGATTAAAGGTAGGCTTGATGTCGCCATTGGAACGATTAAGACTTAGGTAAGCTGCATATTTTTAGAGACATGAATTTGGCAAAAAAAATACTTCTGATTTTCTATATGTATATTCTAATTCATCATCAAAGTGTACAGTTGTATTGTTGATCTACGATATAATTTGAGAGGAATTCTTTACATCCAATATGCATTATAATTCATAAAGTTTATGTAGACATTTGATTGTATATTTATGAATACACAGAAACACATTCTGAATTGCGACATTATATTATATCAGAACATTTAAGAATATTGGAATATATTTGGAATATGATAAAGTTTTGTGGTTGTGATATGACATTTGAAATTTTAGGAGTATTTTGAATTTAATTCAGGACATTGTAAGTAGCTATTGTATTTTCAGTTTGTAAGGTTTGTACAGAAAATAGTTTTGACTTTTGTTTCCACGTTTCGTCATATAATTTTAGACCCAGAGTCATACAAGTATATACGCAAAGTGTGAATTATTGAATGTTCGAGTGAGTTCCAAATGTTATCAACAAACCTACGAAACGAATGTTCAGTACAACACAAGTGCTAAACAAGTCACACGTGAGGTTTGCTACAGAATGGTCAGCTTCGCCAGATCCATTTAGTTAGAAAATATTGTATCCTGGCAAAACTCTGTTGCATTGCTTTTTAATTCATTAGAGAGTACCGTTACATGGATACAACTGGATGCCTCGCCGAGACCACTCATTCTTCGATCTCTGGTGGTAGCCTTGAAACGGACGGTGATGGAAAATGCCCATAGCATGGACGATTCGCTATGAATCATATATAACTTTGCATAAAATGAAGCAGTGCACGTCGCATGCGATATACAACTACGAATGTGGCTCAATCGAGCAAGATATCCGATAGTGTTTTATAACCTGCTAACTTGAGACGGCTGTTTGATTGAGTGAAGAGTCTCAACGTCATCCAAGTCAACAATAGTTAGCTTTACTAGCAAAAAGGATAATTACTTTATGTTCAGGTAGGTGTTGAAAAAGTCGTATAAACATTGCGTCCAGTAGAATTTTTCACAGGGGTAACCATTTTCCTTAATACCACTCTGCTTCACTTGAAAATTTCAGCTCGCTCACCTGCAAAGAAAACTGAAGAGACGAATACATGTTTAAATATGCAAAGGTTTATTAAATGAAATTGCCATCGATTGACGTATTTCTTTTGTCGCTGTCACTCGAAAAAATTGTGACGAAACCTTTGCGCACGCGAACTCTTTATAGTCCTTGATTGGTGGTCAAAATCTTTAAACTACCACGATTTGCTTTAGCATTCTGATACGATGATGCTGGAAATGCCTTTGCGACGGTTCGTAATAAATGCCATTATACCGTCGTTTGCGTGTACAAGCTCAATCCCACGCATGTCCTCTCATCGACGAGAATGGCATGGAATACATTGCTGTCGAACACCTAGGTCGAACTAGAGCTGCTTACGGACATTGATCAGGATCTGCTTGTCGAACGTGGATTTCAATGGCTAGCCATAGTCTCTGTCATGCGAGCAGCCCACGCGTGTTCGGTTAAAACCTGTAGGGACAGAGACGATTAGAAGGTGATTTTTAGCCATAGTCTCTGTCATGCGAGCAGCCCACGCGTGTTCGGTTAAAACCTGTAGGGATAGAGACGATTAGAAGGTGATTTTGCATGGAAACTGTATTTCCATGAACATACACGAATGTCACAACTAAACTGACGTAAGTTACTTATTTTATGTCAAGATGTAATATCTTTAAATGGTTCTAAGCAAAAAGATTATAGGTTCCCTCCTGAAAATATCAGTGCACTATGGATGTTTGTCCCAGAATCAGCGATTCCGTTCGTATGTTTGTCCAGTACACTAAATCTGGAATCTCAACTATATCGTTCTCGTACAATGCCTGCAGTTGTATTGTATTACTCACACTGCCGAATTTGTGAGTTGATCGGGTAATACGATTTTTGTCAGTGTGCTTGGCTATCTTCGTATATCTGGGCGAGCTTGGGAAGGAATACGTCAATGGATTTAAATTGCTTTTCATGTAAAGGTTTTTTATGGTAAGTCGACATATTCGAGATGTTGTACATGGAAAGGGACTTTTGCTAGTTCACACTGTCAGCAATGACGCCTAACCTGACAGAGATGACGCATCCCTTGCGTTCGAAATTGACACCAGCGTGTATCATATGCACAATTTGCTCTTCAGTAAAGTAAACACAAATGTGATGCCTAGCAGGAAGAACAACCTCAATAAAATGTTTTAGACATGTCTCCACCAAAACACAAACAGTTTTTATGTGTCGAATGATAACCAAAAGTGTCTATAAATTGAACGTGAGCGTCCACCACGGCGTCGAGGGCACACATGACCATACTCAAATCAATCATCCAAACGGAAGTCAAAGATAAAATGGACTGATATATTTTACGATCTTTACCGCCAAATGATGAAGGAGTAAGGACATCGTTGCATTTGTTGATTATGTTCTACCCAACAATTGGTGAGATTATATAACAGAACAAGAACCATTTCGATAATACCACTTTTAAAGTTCAGTTGTGTGGGTATCGGAGCAAGCATCCGAAAAGAATGGAACGAATGTTAAAGTAAAAAGAAGCAAAACGCATAAATACGTCTAAAGCAAGGAGTGTCGAAACAATGCGAGAGATGGCTCGTATCCTTCGTGAGGACAATAACAAATGAAATCTGTATATGTGGGTTTAGTTTGTAATGAGTTCATATAGTGGTCTATACAATATCTAGCTGTACGCTCAGGTTAAAAGTGGTTTTTATGGAAATTTGGAAAGTGAATGCCATGCCTACTTAATATTTTGCCGCGTTTGCTGCTGTCGTCATTTTACCGCTTTTATCGATTTCACAAGATGACAAATTAAGAAAAATCTTTTCTTTATATTTTTGTAGCATACTTTATTGTAAAAACCGCTTAAAACGATATCATTGAAAAATTAAAATATAATACAACTAAATCAAAATGACAGAGCAGAAGAGGAAGACGACAATAATAATACTAAGAATACAATGACAACAGGACATTCAAAATATTCGTTAACATGTTCGTTATATTGAATGAAATATACATATTATTTATGGTTATACAATATAGGGTGTATGTGCGCGTGAGTGCGTCATGTGCTGTGACGAATATATGATTTTGATGCCCATATAATAGCAACACTACTTACAATCCCCAAAATAAATCCTTAAATCTGACGCTTTAAAGAACTTTAAACCATTAAATAATCTAACAAAATGTCTAGATGTTTTTACAACCAAAAGAATTACAATTATAAACAAATCCAAATTTTCATACTTTAGATTCTTCCGCTGTTTGATCATTAGTCCGGTCTTGGCAGTCACCAACTTTGTCTAACTTGAAAACTTTAATTTTGAGTATACGTGTGCGCTTGTGTGTGAGAATGTCAGATAAAGAGATGGAGAGACTGTCTGGCTATACGTCTATTTGAGTTAGTTTTTATTTCAATTTTGTGCGCTTCTGTGTGTGTGTGGAGAGAGAGAGAGAGAGAGAGAGAGAGAGAGAGAGAGAGAGAGAGAGAGAGAGAGAGAGAGAGAGAGAGAGAGAGCTAGTAGATTTGAGTTGGATTATATTTCACATTTGACTCAATTAATTGCACTCTTAGAACAAATTATGAAAGTTACCATGTATTTGTGTATTAACATTCTCTGCCAATAGGCTGATCAAAGCGTGGAATAGAATTTACAGTGAATGCAGTGTGAGGTGATATATATCCAGTTCGTATCATTGAGCAACGTCTATTGATTAAATTTAGTTTACTCTCCCGACAAACACACACACACGCTGCATAAGTTTTCTCATTACATGCTCATATTATGTAGATGACCATATCAAACTAAATTGTTAACTATTTCGCAAAAGAGAAATAAAATACATTATTTATTTAATGATACATTAATGCAAAAAATTAACATGCGATGGAATATTAGTTTATGTGTCCCCAGTGATTAAACTGAGATCTCTTATCTTAATATATATATATATACATAAACAACTAAACCCAATAATAACACTAATGCATGTTACGATATCATACTTGAAAAACAAGTTAATCCAGTAAATATTACGAGACAGACACTAAAGAATAGACATTATTTGTCTGACTCAATGGTACCTGCATGTGTTGAATGTGATTCATGAGAACTATAACAGGTCGATACAAGTTCATAGTATTGTCATTCATAGCTTTGTGGATATTTACTAACGGAATTATTATAGCAATACTTTATCTGTTACGAAGAGAAAGATTTTCGACAATTATTTAGTGAGGATGAATTTGTTCAGGTAACTGATATTGGGCGAAGACGATCGTTGGATGGAAAGATTCAGGAGTAATCGCTGTGCTTTAACAAGAGAAGGTTGATATCTTTGGAAATTTGAATATTCCCGAGGGAAATGTTTTCTGTGATTGAATGACATGTGTACCAGGGCAAACGGGTAAACGGCTGGAAGTATATATGTGTATTGCACCTGGGCGCGATGAGTCCAAGCCAGATTTGCAGCTGTGTAATTTTACTGCGTGAATGTCCTTTTAACAGAACTATGAGTGACAACATATCTTACAGACGTGAAAATAATCGAGGCGAATAAACGGCTGTGAGATGAAATCACAAACTACCAATTATCGTCTAGGATATCAAATTAATTTGAATATGATTAAATATATTAATACTTGTCTATCCAGGGCTGCTCAGAGTGGCACAAACCAATATCACGACGATCAGTTTACAGTGTTCGCTGGCTATCTATGGTACAATATTTAGCATGACTATCAAGGATAAAATATGAATTCGTGACGTTGGGGAGTGTAATAGAAAATTAACAACACATCGAGCAGAAATAAGAAACAGTGGAATTTGGGATTTACAAAGAATGAAAATCTAGTGAGATTGGCCTTAGTTATAATTGCACAGCAAATAGCCTGGATAAGTATCTGTCAATTCAGCACTGCTGTTTGCTGGTTACGTAATAGACGTACAGAACCTAATGTTTATAATTTTGTCTATTTGTGTGAATTTTGCTTGCTTGCCAAGTAATGGTGCACAATGTGTCTTGAATAGTCAGGAAGCAAAACATGATAAAAGACAACAGAGTCGTCATAATACAACTAAATAATCAATATAAATTATAAAGCAAGATATTCCTAGATTAGAGGATTTTAAACGATAATTTCTACAAAACTTACAAGTCATTAAACAAACATGCTGAAACAGGGAAAATTTGACAGGTCTATTTTTAAGTGTTACTGCTAACAATATTTATCAGGAAACCGAGTCGCCTACACAGCAAGGATGGGGATACATTTCACACAATTTGTTACATACGTAAAATTTTGTACGCTCGTATGTGGGAGGTCGCGGGTTCAATCTCCAGTCAAGTAATTCCAAAGACTTTTAAAAATAGTAGTAGCATCAGTCCCACTTGACGCTCAGCATAGGATGATAGTGTTAGAAATAGTCGGACAGCTGTCAGGATAATGTGACTGGGTGGGTCATTATGCCACATGTCGGCGGCATGATGCTCTGGTGCTATACATGACTATAAATTGTCACACTGCAGGCATATTATCGATATGACTACAACATTGTTAAAGCTACGTTCAAAATCTAAATTACACACAACTATATACGATGCATTTTCCTCTTATCTTTCTGAAATATTGCTATCCTTGGATGATGGGTATCAAATATATAATCCTACATATAGTAATAACTTCAGGCAAAAAATCCTCGTTCCAAAATAAAACTACAATCTTGCAGCTTGACAAATATATGCAATTCACTAAAGGAAAACGACAGTATACTCTATTTAAAATAAATCTGAGGATTAAACCACATACGTACCATCCTGTTATTTACATGCCGGTAGAAAATGTAAAATTCCCTATGTCCAGATTGGGAATAGATATAGAATTCTACCTTGTGACTCATACATTATATATGTTTGAGATAATTTTATATATATCTTTTGCGAAAACTTTGAAAATGTCTAATATATACAGAAACAAAGACATAAAGGCATATATTTGTATATACATGCACCCACAGACGCACTCTCATACATACGTACATACATACATACATACATACATACATACATACATTCATACATACATACATACATACATACATACATACATACATACATACATACATACATACATACATACATACATACATACATACATACATACATACATACATACATACATACATACATACGTAAGTACGTACGTACGTACGTGCGTACGTGCGTGCGTGCGTGCGTGCATGCATGCATGCATGTATACATACATACATACATACATACATACATACATACATACATACATACATACATACATACATACATACATACATACATACATACATACATACATACATACATACATACATACATACATACATACATACATACATACATACATACATACATACATACAATGGAATTAATTGTTGTGGTGCAAAGTATGAAACCGATTCCGTTTGTTAATCAGATGTCACTGCAATTTACCATGTGTAATATGTTATCGGATTCCTTTGTGCATGTAATTCTCGTTCATATAATATGATTTAAACTTATATAAAGACAAGCACGTGTCTTATCTAACTCTTCCAAATCCTATCCCACATGTATACCCCCATCTATATCCATTAGGACAATTCATGCTCCCTTTAATTTAAACACAGTAACCTACATTGGTTACTACTGACACAGGTGAAATCGTACGCTCTTTTCTTTTCATTGTTCCCCTTTCCGCTCCCTTATTATTAAGCTAATGCCTTTTCTGTAATATTTTAGTATAATATGTGTCTGATTTATCTGTAAAAAGTGCAACATTTATAGCCATGGTGGTATTTAGTTTTTTTTACGAATGTTGTTGGCTTCCGTTGTTCTCGAGAGATGATGGAAATGCGCCCATGAAAGGTGTCCTAGTTTGTAGCTGTGCAGCGTCTTCTGTGACTATAAAAACCCACACGGGAGTGGCAATCCTTGCTACAGTTGCTACTCTTGAAGTATGAATCAGGTCTTGGTTGGAACTGCATCCTCTTCCTCTGAGATCTTTTCTCATCAGCGATCTGTCGTAATTTTTTCTCGCTGGCTTTCAGACCTGTGTACAGAGCATGTCGCCATCTGGACTTGTCGAGGGCAAGCTCTTCCCAGGTATTGGCATCTATTCCAAGAGCTTTCATATCCTGCTTGCAGACATCCATGAAGCGAAGTTGTGGCCGTCCTATTGATCTTCTGCCTGAGGCAAGCTTAGAGCAGAGAAGGTCTTTGGGGATCCGTCCGTCATCCATTCGTTGCACATGGCCCAGCCATCTGATGCGACGTTGGCGGAGGAGTGTGACCATGCTGAGAATTTTGGGCTGTTGAAGCACCTCGTTGTTTGCCACACGATCGCTCCAGGTGATCCCGAGTATGCGACGGAGACAACGCATGTGAAAGGCATTCCGTATTTTCTCCTGAGAGGCGTACAGGGTCCAAGTTTCGCTGGCATACAGGAGAGTGCTAAGCACGCAGGCACGGTACACGGAGATCTTACTGTTTAATGTCAGCTTGCTGATGTTTCGCACTCTCTTCGACAATTTAGAGAGAGTTTTTGACGCCATTCCAATCTCGCTTGTTGTGCTCGGCATCGATTGAGAGGTTGTTGGTGATGGTAGAACCAAGGTAAGTGAACTCACTGACTATTTCTAGTTTGTAGTTGTTAATCGTTATGCTGAAAGGGTCTGCGTCCTGAGCCATCACGTTGGTTTTCTTTAGGCTGATGGTCAACCCGAATTCATCACACGCTTTAGTAAAGCGGTCCATCAGGCGTTGTAGTTCAGCTTCTATGTGAATGACTATAGCATCATCATCTGCAAAGAGCATGTCCCTAATGGTTGCTTTCCTTATTGTGCTCATTGCCTTCAGTCGTGCCAGGTTGCACAGTCTGCCGTCTGAGCGCGTGTGCAGGTAGATCCCTTCTGTGGACGTCACAAAGGCGTACTTAAGCAGGACAGCGAAGAAGATGCCAAAGAGCGTGGGGGCAAGGACTCAGCCTTGTTTCACTCCGCTGTGGATATTGTATGGTTCGGACGATGAGCCATCATACTGCACTGTGCCTTTCATGTCTACATGGAAGGACTGGAGCATGCTTAACAGCTTTGGAGGGCATCCAATCTTCGTCAGGATTTTGAAGAGTCTGTCTCTGCTGACCAGATGGAATGCTTTGGTGAGGTCTATAAAATCCAGGAAGAGGGGTCTCTGTTGTTCCCTGCATTTCTCATGCAGTTGCCTGATGGAGAATATCATTTCGATTGTGGACCTCTCTGCGCGGAACCCACACTGGGACTCTGGATACACCCTGTCGGCAAGCGTCTGCAGTCTGTTCAGGATGACTCTAGCGAAGACTGTACCCACGATGCTGAGAAGTGATATGCCCCTGTAGTTGTTGCAGTCACTTCTGTCGCCCTTGTTCTTATAAAGGGTTATAATGTTGGCGTCTCTCATGTCCTGAGGCACTGCACCTTCATCCTAGCACTGGCACAGAAGATCATAAAGGTGTGTGAACAGCACACTGCCGCCACACTTATTGACTTCTGCTGGGATGCCATCCTTTCCTGGGGATTTACCTGTGGTCAGTTTCTCTAATGCCAGCTTTAGTTCTGTCTCAGTAGGTTTCTCATCCAGTTTGGTCAAACAAAGGAGGTTTTCAATGGCGTTGAGGGGATTTTTGGTCACGTTATCCTCTCTGGAATACAGTTCCGAGTAGTACACCACCCAGCGCTCCATCTATTTGCACTTGTCAATGAATGATATCACCTGCATAAGACATGAGTTGAGATATCACTTTCTTTGTTACACCCATTGCTTTCTTTATGCCATTATACATGCCTCTAATGTTTCCTTTGTCTACTGCTGACTGGTTTCTCTGACAGACTAGAAGCCAGTACTCATTAGCGCATTGCCGTGCTAACCTCTGCACTTTTCTTCTGGTAGACCTATATGCATGTAGTGTCCTCTCGCAGGGAGAACGCTTGAATTCCAGGTGAGCACTGCGACGCGCTTCTATTGCTGGCATTAGTGTGGCGGAATTGGCGTCAAACCAGTCATTGTTCCTTCTCTGCTTCTTACCAAAGATTCTTGTGGCTGCACTGTACACAGTATCTCTGATGTTGTACCATCTCTCTTTGGCACTGCCGTAGGGAAGTTCTGAACTGAACGCCTTGGAGAGGGTGTAAGTGAATTTTTCAGCTTTGTCTGGATATGACGTATTGCTCACAGCTAATATGTGGTTTACCCACTTGCCTAGAGTGGTGGATCTTCTTTGGTTAAAACTTAAATTTACAGCATACTAGAGGGTGATCGGTGTTGCAGTCAGCGCTGTGGAATGTACGAATAAGCTGCACACCCTTCATGGCTGAACGTCTTGTGATAATCAAGTCCAGCTGATGCATGTGTTTGGATCTGGGATGCCTTTAAGACACTTTGTGCTGTGGTTTTGTCTGTAAAAATGAATTGGTGATGCTGAGGTTGCGGAATGAGCACATTTCTAGTAGACGTTGCCCGTTTTCATTCATCTTCCCAGTGCCAAACTTCCTTAGACACAAAGGCCAGGAGTCGTGATCAGCACCCACCCTAGCATTGAAGTCGCCCAGTAATATCAAGTTCTCTTCTTTCGGAATATTGTCGATGAGCGAGTCGAGCTCGTTGTAAAACGCATCCTTGGAATCTGTGGTGGCACTGAGTGTGGGAGCGTAAACACTGATTAGATTAACTAGCCCGGTTGTGGTGTGGAGGCGAAGAGATAGCAGTCTTTCGTTTCCTTGTTGGCAGGGTTCTATCATAGCCTGCAGAGAGTTTCTGACAGCAAAACCAACACCATACTCCCTAACTTCGTCTAAGCTCTTTCCTTGCCAGAAGAACGTGTAGTTCTTTTCTCTGAGGGACCCATAATCTGGTAGCCGTGTCTCTTGAAGTGAGGCGATATCGACATTGAGTTTTGCGAGTTCGTCGTTGATGACTTTAGTCTTTTGAACATCACTGATTGCCTGGAGATCATCTGAAAGCCCTGTCAGTATAGTCCGGACGTTCCAGGTACCTAGCTTGAGGATTGTTGATTTCCTTGTTTTTCTTTTGTTTTTTCTTGGTGCTGTAGTTGCAGCCCGCTTGTCAGGTACTCACGTATCTTAAGCCCTGCGCATCAAGCAAGGCAGGCGAGCTGTGGCTGGACGGCACATTATTGGCTGGGGGCTACCCAGCTTGAGGCTGGCGATAGCTGTCCAATGATATATGATGGTCTCTACCACCGTCGGAAGCAACCCCTGGCGTCTAACTCTACGCCAATCGAGTGGTGACTTATAACCGGTAACTGTTACTTCCCGTGTTGTGTCAACGCTGTGAAGCGAAGCTGGAGTGTCCTCTCCAGGGCGCAAGCCTGGGCAAGGTTATATGGAGAGTCCGCTGTTGCCATTGCAACTGAATCCTCCTCTCCACGCATCTAATGGATCCAAGGGAAAGGACAAGCCGATACGTCATGGCACCAGCGGCGTCGCAGGAGTTGCCGAGATGTCACTAAATCCAGTGACAAGTCGTCTTAGGGACTCCGTCTCTGGATTTTCTGTTGGGGTTTACTCCCTTAGCCTATCCCATGTAAGGGTATAGTCGCAAGGCAGCGAAGGTTTGAAGTCAGAGTTTATCTTCTCCTAGATGGACTACCATCCAAGGTTAACGGGCACCATCTACCCGAAGCAACTGTTTATGAGGCGCCAGAAACTCGCCTGCCATCCCTTCTCCAGTTAGTTTAAATAGGTTCCGCCGGGCTTAGTAGTTAAGCCATCCGTGAAGGCATGGAGCCGGATTTTGTGGTCAGAGGCTATCACAGATGCAAGCCATTGGGGGATATCTAGGGGAAGTGGGTGCTTATATCCCACGTCTGCCCCCGGCGATGTACACCGCATAATATTAACTGTTACAATCAAATATTAAATCAAGTCTGCGAAAATAGCCTATCGATTTAGGAAAGAAGTTCCATTACTAATACGGAAGTTATTTTTCACAGTCTATACAATAAACGCTACAATGAACTACTTTCCATAGTTCTAGTAATCCCAGCTATCAATTTTAGCTGGTATATATAGTTTATTACTAGCAATCGAGGTTTCGTGATACCTCCGCAGTCTAGGCGGATAAGTACATTATAACCAATGGTTTAATGAAAGTACCGTAGACAGTAGATAAAGAATCAAAGCAATTGAAGAGATTTCGAAGAGAAATGGCCAAATCGGCTTCATGCAAATTATTCGAATCATTGAAATTGAAAATATTAAGCTCATTCTTATTTTAGCATATCGTTCAAATAATGTATTGAGAGGTTTGAAATTTAAAAGTGATGCCTGATTCCGTACTCCATGTACGTTTATCTACATATCGATATCATGAATACATACTCTTTTCAAATGTATTGTTGGTTCCAGATGGAAAGAGAACGTTATTGATGCAGAATTAAATTTTAAAGAATATTATATAGCAGATGGTATAAATTTAGGAACACAATATAGGTAAAGCTTGGAGATTCTGAACTCAGTATTTGCAGAAGAAAGCAATATATATAATGTTTCACAACAAAAACAAAGATTATGTTTTAATAAGGACCATCAAGATTAAGAACCTGCAATTTAGGTCAGTAAATTGCCCTTTCGAATTGCATAAGGAGTGACTGTAAAAGTCACATCAGTTTGAGATTTTTAGTCTAACTTTATGTTTTTGTGTATTCTTAACTTACATTGTCTGCTTCAAAGTTTTCCGAGATTAATAATAGATTTCTGGCGTATCTGTCTAATCTTAGTTGTTTTAAAGATATATATGGGAATTTGAATTGCGGATCTGGTTTTGGTAACCACATTATAATAATATTGTGGAATGTAGCTTTTTTACAATTTAATGGAACTTTTCATTTAAAACAGCCAAAGTCTCGAGCTTACTGTTGCATCTTATGCCAAATAAAATCAGATTACTAAGGATGAGGTAAACAACTATTCAATGCAGTTATAATATATGTCTCTGTAATCACGTTTAGTTCTCTTCAGTTAGGATTTTAAGGTAAATTATTAATTGAAATCATAATGTACTCATTAACATTTGCATTTAACCACTACATTTTGAATAATGAGGAATAATTCATAGATATGCTTTATTATATCATTCGTTACTAGCATATGCCCTTGAAATAAGTAACATAAAAGAGTAAAGACATCAACCTTTGTAAACAAATAAGAAAAGAGAACGTACAGTATTGCAAATCAATCCAAATTGTAATCCAAGAATAAAAACACTAGTCTTAACACTGAAGAGTTCTAAGTGAATAACAGTTAAAATCCCGATGCAAATCTAACAGAGAAGTCGACGATGTCTTCAACAGCCAATGTTGTACTGATGTGTCAACAGAGCCTTGATGAATCACATACAAAATTATACTAGATATTTTAATTCCATATAAATTCAAGTAAATATCTTTGTCCAAAAATAACTTAGA
This sequence comes from Potamilus streckersoni, assembly GCA_016746295.1. Taxonomy (NCBI): domain Eukaryota; kingdom Metazoa; phylum Mollusca; class Bivalvia; order Unionida; family Unionidae; genus Potamilus; species Potamilus streckersoni. The sequence continues at coordinate 132,343 of JAEAOA010001735.1, read as the reverse complement.
TCACTAAGTATTTCTAGGGAAAAACAGTCACTTGATTTCAGTAATTTGACGAGAAATACAATTTCAAATCCAAACTGGACACAACATAAAACAACGTGACCTATAAAGTGTTAAGGAACGACTGATATAATTCTCATCTTAACATCAATTATAACACTAAATCAAATTCAAAACCGACTCTCGGATGGGAGTCAATAGTTCATTATTCTAGAACAAATATAAGTTTGTTTACGAATTAACAAGCGCCTCACATTTTGTATTCCAGGTATGACATTGTCTCAATTCAATGTTTCTTTTTGTGAGACCGAAACACAAATATAGAAGTTGTTTACCAAAAACTGTCACTGATTTTATAATACGATCAGCAACAAGACACAATGTTTCAATTATAGACAATGACAAATGCAGTAAACAATGTTACATTACATGAGTATTTACTAGAATACAGCATTATTTTAAAACTAACATACAAAAATTAATTTAAATATACATAACAAATTATGTTACGTCAATAGTACTTTCACATTAACTTATTCAACGCTATAAGCATATCACCATATTCACAACTTGTTGACTACATTCGAAATAATCTAAAACGTGGACATTTTTTCCTGCATTTATATGTTTGTAAAAATAAATTAACCTCAGTTTTAAATTGACGCTATATGTTGTTACGCTCGATTTCCACAGAAAATTAGGATGCATAGCAATGATAACCAGGGTTAAAAATATTGCTCATGACCACACAATGTTTCATCGGGATATTAATATAATTTCCAACTTTCAAAGGAATTGATTACGTACAGGTACATATATGCTTTTGATTTTAATTGGACAATGATATACTCAACGTTAGCAGCTAATGGATTTTAACTGAACAAAAGAACATACACAACGTTGGCAGCTAATTGATTTTAATTGAAAAAGGACAGACTCAATGTTGACAGGTAATGGATAAAGTTGCCGCCCGGAAAGACAGTTAGAATCTGGGCCCAAGGTATAAATATCTAATGCACTGGCCACGTCTTAATTCGTACGGCGTTGTAATTTCATTCACGCTTAAACAACTGCAGTTTAAAAAATACTGTTTTTCTAAAAGGGTTCCAAGAGCATAAAATTAAGTTGTATAAACCAAAATAATATAATTAAGCACAAGCTGTCAAATGTATTAGAATTAAAATGATACGAGTTTAATGTGATTCAATTTGTATCATCTAGTTCATTTTATATGGCAACTTATACTTTACCCTGGGCAGAATACAAGACTTCATAAAATAATGTAATAGCTCAATAGTATGTATTAAAATATGTTTAAATTTGGATATTATATTTAAAATTACTCAATCTCAAAATCATTATAATTATAATTTGCTAAAATTCTGTTACTTTATGTCATGTTATTTTATTGTCAAAAAATCAAACGTGAAAGGTGTTTAAAATATTATGTTTAAATTCGTATAATGTGTTTAGCATTATTCAATGTTGAATGCATTATCACTATAATATTCTTCAATGGCGACAATGCGTGTAATGGAACTCGGTTATAAATGCAAATTATAATATAAAATAGGTATATGGTGCTTAACATAATGAGTTTATTTCGCTGTCTAAAGTTCTTTTTCGCTCACAGTCATTCGTTTGTTGATTTATTTGGTGTTTTATGTTGAATGTGATATACCATACATGTGTTATTATGTAATATATATTACATGATTTATTTTAGTATATTCGTATATCATTTTTTTTATCCATTGTTCTTTTTTTGCGGTTAGATATTTTGGCACAACCATTATCTTTGACAAATATTTCGCTATTAAAATGCCCGATGTGCTTTTGCAAAACCGATTTCCAGATATAAATCTGCTGCTAACCATGACAAGATTACTGCATGAAGAATTTGTATGAAAACAGCAATTTGCATGATGATAGGAATTGTACGACTTTGTCTTTATCTCTCTCGCTAGATTTAAATTAATATATTTTATATTGTTTTCTAAGCAGGGCATATTTGCAAGCAGTTCACAACAAGTGTATTTATGTTTTAAAGGTCATCAAGGTTTCCGAGATACAATAATATTATGTAGGGTTCTAGTTCTCCCAATATTGGTCTATATTTTATTTCTCTGACTCACGATAATCGTATATTTTACATTGTTAGAATTTATGATATGTAACACCTTCATCATTCTCGGTACATATATGTATTGTTACATATATATATGATAAAATAGCTTGTGTGAAGGTTATAAATTATTTTTAATCATTTTTCCGTCAATGTAATTAATTTCAATGAATATTTTCTCTGATTTGGGATTCCAGTTTTAGTAGTGAGATATATTTTTATCACAAAGTTGGCATTCAGTCTTTTCTTTGTTACTGATTACGAGCCCTTGTCACGCAACAACATATATTGATTGATACGGAGCCTACATTTAACACTGTGTCGCTAAAGAGAGATAACGATGTGAAGATAACATTGCATCCATTAACGTTCTGTACTGTGTATAATTTCGTTATAGAAGACACTATGCATGGGTACATTTTCAACTGGCATAGTTTTATGGCTGAAAATCGTCTGGTTAAATTGATTACTTCTTTCTACCTTCTGGTGTTACACTTTCATTTTAATCTGAAACATTACTGATTTATGAATATAATACATAATTTTCAATTTAAGTACAAGTGAATAGCATATAAATTCCAGGTATCTACTAATTGTTTTGTTTTGTGGCCTCTTGTATCCAGTTCTTCCTTTGAAATGCTAGTTTTGATTGTTAATTGCATGTAAGAATGATTGTATTTCCAAAAAAATATGTGCATCAAAACAGCAGTCGTTTATGTTTCACGGTATTCACAGACATTTCATGAATGTCTTCATCTTGCATGCAGAATATTCAAATCCTATATTACAAAGTCATGTGCATGACCAGTATATACAACGAATATCATACCAGCTACATCTTCATTCTCTCTTTGTATCTCTCGTCGTTCTTAATCACTCATCCACATTATTGCTTTTGATTCTGCATCTGGTATTTATTTGTAGGTTGCAAGGAATCTGATTTGTGGAGTTTAGCCTAAACACTACAATTGAATAAGTCTCTAGTCTTTTGATTTTCTGCTCTTTGCTCAATCAGTAATTAACCTTACACATAAACCAAGCTAATGTTCTACCTGACCAGTAGCATTTATTACTTAAACTAAACAATGCATAGCTAATATTTACATGCGATGATACATTAATTATTCAGGTCATAAATAACCGAGGTTATATGTATTTCTTTCTGCATGCAGCATATTACATTTTCACTTGAATGTTTAGCTTGTAGACTGACCTTCCTCTTGGCTCTCCTAATGTGTTAAAGCTTTTATATCCATGTTGTTTCTTTTAAAACTACCTATTTCTGCCTTAAGAACTGAATCATAATTGATATTATCATTGTCATTATTTATCATTCAGGATCATTTATTTATTTATTTACGTTATTCATTAGAATTATGCCTCAGTCAAGAATAGATCCCACGAAAAGCACTACGAATTAACAGGGTAACAGTGTTGATACGTCCCATCTATGATTGGACCACTCATACTCTTGCCATATGTTAATGATATCTTCATAGAAAGTATATTCGGTATAAAACTGTATACTGATGATACGTCACTACTAATTACTTTGTGACGTAACAGTTGGTGCACTAAACACATACCAATATAAATTACTGTGATAACTGATCTTATAAATAAACACAAACACCGACATGTGTCTTCCTCTATGTGTCCCATCCAGGCAGATGAACAAGAAACTCGAGTTTAAAACTCATGACATCCCATTATTGTACTCATTTTATTTTTTTATATTAACACTTTAAGTTCAATCTCGTGCATCCAAATTCTTACATTTATATTGCTCCATTCGTTTCAAATTTCATTTGATATCTCCCGTGAAAGGACGGACAATTAGGCTGGTAAACAGTTATAATTCAAACAAAAACAATATATGATCACGTCACAGAAATTTTAAAATAAACAGACCACCATATTTGATGAATAATACCTTCATCAAAAACATCAGCTTTCTTAACTGTCGGACCTTAACTCTTGACGAAGAAAAACCTTTGTAATCTCATAAATCTGAATAGGTTGCAATGGCAATGAAAGCCTAAATATTTCGCATTGTTATTGCTTGAAATTCAAGCTCACAAGAACATTATTGTTGTTTATTATATTTGGGAGTATTACGTTCAGAACAAGCATAAATCAGCATAAATGATGCAAGCTGAATCTCGAAAAATCGTTTGTTGTGTAACAAAGTTCATGTCATATCCTTGAAATCTGATGAAAGAAAAAAGGAAAAACTTCTCAAAAGACACTAAAATAATAGAATGCATAATGATATGGCTTAATTGAAACATATGAGTCTTGGCTATCCCACATGCCAAACAAATAATATAGTATAAGAATAAAATATACAACCGTAAAAAAGCATTTGAACAGAACAAACGTAGCTAAAATTGATATACATGAATGTCATGTTATAAAATCACCTCAATTTATATATTCCGAGCAACCTTCCAATATATACACTTTATTTTAAGTTATAATTTAAAGGGAATCTTTGTAAAAAAAGGTACATCCCTGTTACTATAAGGTCATAGATTCGACCGAATTTGAAAGAACTAATTGGGTATAATCTAGACTATAGCTCTCTGAATAACGATTTCTTCAAACTTTCATTCACATTATATAATAATTTATGACGTGGGTAAATTATGGAGACAACTAAATTTGAACAATAAATGCAGCTTATTTGTCATTGCATAATAAATATAGTCTTAAATTAGAAATAAAATAGTAATTGCAAATGTAAATCACATGTATGGGATAATAACACGATACATATTCCTTGTTAAACAAATCAAAAAGCTAATATACAAACTAATATATATATATATATATATATATTCATATAAGTTTAATTAAATAAAGTGAATGGGAAAAACATTCGGAGTTTTATATGATGACCCTAATTATATATATATATATATATATATATATATATATATATATATATATATATATATATATATATATATATATATATATATATATATATATATATATATATATATAGATATTGATATATATATATATATATATATATATATATATATATATATATATATATATATATATATATATATATATATATATATATATATATATATATATATATATATATAATTAGGGTCATCATATAAAACTCCGAATGTTTTTCCCATTCACTTTATTTAATTAAACTTATATGAAAACACAGGGAATTCTCTAGAGACCACAGTACAAGTACCTACATTGCTTATTTGCTGACAGTATTAGGACTCGTGGATGGTCCACATCCGGTTAGGAGGTAAGCTGTGAATCAACTCAATTTATTCGAGCAAATCCAAGGGCATAAAAAGTCAACAGGCACAAGGAAAGTAGAAAATTGACGTGTTCACGCAGTCACTGTTTGCATATGATCGTCAGCAATACCAGCCATCTTTTAAGTTGCACATGCGCTATGAGCATTTATGAAAATAACTTTTAATAATCCGAAACGCGTACAAAGCCAGGCAACGACGATATGAAGCTTCTCAACAAAATACGTCCTGGAATCGTGATGACGTTAGGTCACGCGGACACTTACACAGTTAAGGTGGATAATGTTCTCATAATGTACTTGATTATCTATTCAAAATTAACCCTGTCGATAAGTAATGACCTGTGTATGATATTCAAACTTAAAGAGACCAACTCCATCAATCATATGGACAATGTTTTCGCATTTATCCTCGAAAATTAGAAAAACTAAGCCGGTTCATAATGGACTCTTGACAATTAAGTGGCCATTAGACATTATAATTGCCGTTACAAAGATTTTCAGGGAGTCATATTCCAACACCATCGTATGTTCCAAATCAGTCAATGTTTCTAATGAGCTATCATGTTCATGTTGTATCTCGTACACGATAGTGCAGATCATCAAAAACTGCGACAACACCTGTGTGGAACTTAAGTTTGATAAACACTATATCCTGTACAGAAGCCAAACCAAAATGATTGAGGATCTCAACCACTGTTTCGCCCTTAATATAATCGTTTGGTGCAACTACTTAAATGATAAATCTATCCCCACTTGTGTAAAGCAATTATTCACCTAGGCCGACTAATGTTAAGATTACCGTATTTTCCCGCTTATAGCCCGCAGACGCAGATAACACGCACCCTGATAAATCCCGTTGGTTTTGGGATTTTGTGTAAAAAATCGTTGGCAAAACAGGCACCTTTGTATAAGCCGCACCATATTCCGGCCGACTGCCGGCAGATTTGAATTTTGAAGCCATTGGGTTTTTAATGTTCTATGTACGTTACTACCATAATCCCACTCACCGAACGTTTGTCCTAGCAGATCAATGAAGCCGTCTTTACATCTGACATTTATTGTTTCTAGAATCTAGATACCAGGTACTCAAACCTTCCGCTATTGGCCTGGCGGCCGATAAGAATACAAATAGTGGTTGAGGTCCTGCCTCGGATAATTCTTTGATCTAAACTAAAAATGATACTGAAGCCTAGTTTACATGCGATTGTTGATATATATTTTTCAGCGGTATATATATATATATATATATATATATATATATATATATATATATATATATATATATATATATATATATATATATATATATATATATATATATATATATATATATATACCGCTGAAAAACGTTATGGTAACCAGAATTACTGTAACATATCTGAATATACATGAAATTGCATTACCTTTGAATCTTAATATATTTGCTTTTGTATTTTTGGTTGAATGAATGAATCACGTGGGAACATATGTCAAAGAGAAGCACATATATGTATAAATATCCAACTATCTATCTATCTATCTATCTATCTATCTATCTATCTATCTATCTATCTATCTATCTATCTATCTATCTATCTATCTATCTATCTATCTATCTATCTATCTATCTATCTCTACATATGGCTACGTTAAGAAATAGAGAGATACAGAAATATTAGCTGAGATCAACGTAATGCTAGTTCTGAATCTAATATAGCGCAAAAATTACAAGAAGTTGTCGATGTAGTTTTTAATTAGAAAAAGCTTTTTCCTTATATAAACATGCCAACTGTACACCAGTAAAGCATATCGCACAACATGGAGTTCGATTAACAAGTCCTTTTGAGATTTCTAATACCTGAATTATTGACACCCATTTCTGGACTAAATCAACCTCCTCCACCATGTCTCACTAATCCATCGCCGGTTGTTAATGGAAATGTAGTAGTAGAAGAACTAAAACAATATTCACGACAGCGTAAAATAATACAACGAAATGATGCAAGGAAAGCTGATATCCTTGAGATCGTAGACGCATTTAAACAATGGGTGAACAAAACCGTCCTCATGTTAAATTATAACGTCTTGCATTGATATTTATAATGAAGCAATTGAGAATATTAGTGAAAGTTTATAACAATCGCCTGTAGCTAAGTTATAATTTCACAAACGTAGTCTTGAGATAAAACTTAACGTGGTAATTATCCAATCGACCTGAAAAACCAGGTAAAGACTCTCAATAACTCTTAGCAAATACGAGTCCTAGAAACACATTGGTGTTACACGAGTGTGGTGAAACTGGCGTTAGATAATATAATGTCCTTAGTGCACTTTTGTTGAAACTCCTTTATCTTGACAAGGAACGATTTAAAATGACAACAAAGCACATTTATAGCGCTGCTCGTACAATCCTGAACTGTAACGATACCACGATTCTATCAGCTTTATATACGGCTAGTGACAAAAAATAAGTGTCTCAAAAATACCATTTGTTCAATGTTCTAGTGGAAATCTCTGCTGCAAAAGACTTCAAACGCGTTCAGCTCCACAGCCAGCTGGTATAAAACAGAACAAGTCTCTGACCACTGGCAATGCTGATATTACATAGCACTTAGGTGTGACGGGCAAAGAATCGGTTAGAGTTTTTCTTAAATCGATCCAGGTCATACCCGTATAGATTCAGCAGCGGGTTTATTTACAAGCTGACATGATTTAGACACATGATAACAATCGTGTGTTTGCCGCAATCACTTAATATTGGAACTTTGAAGAGGCTTTTACTACCACTGAGCCAATGTCCGTGATCACTTGCACGTATAGTGGTGCCGAATACACATGCAGTTGAGAATTTACCAAACGAAAATGAAAATCCCTCTAGAGTGTTATAATTTGAACGGGTGTGATAGTCACATTATGCCGAAAAACATAACCACTGCATCAAAGTCAATAATAAGCGAAAACCCCCTACAATATGGAAATACACATGTCGTTTAAGCTAGACCAACCATATATTCATTAGAGTTTCTTAAATCTTCGTTTGACTAGACGAGCATTCTAGCACCGGAACATTTAAAATTCATCTTCGATACTGTACTACCAACACGGATTTAGTAACCATAAAGATGTTTGTCATTACTTATTACGCGAGTGACTGGAGCAAATTTGTTGAAGCTCAGTTGCAACCGGTTGAAACATTTTATTCGTCGGTTTCACTTGGCGGTACGTCAGATGAATATTACGCGCATATAGAGTTTGATACTCATCCGAATGCAAAATCCCATGGGAATATCACGATCTATATTTGTGTTCCTATCTATTGTTGCTCACAGATTTGTTTTAAAACCTATCATGTTACTGACGTGCATATGTATACGTTTAATACTACATGTTTCGCCTAATCACCTGGAATGGTTTGGTATTCATTGTGTTCGAAAGCAGAATTCGAATTGCAAGTTTTCATCGGCTTTGAACAGTATATGTTTATTCAGTGCACTCTTTGTGGCCGGATTTCTATGGCGATTCACATATATGTTGACTTGTATGAACCATCTGCTTCAAGCAGTTCCATCAGGTATTTCCAACCGGATAACTTCTATAGCTGAGCAATTTTGTAACCGTTATCGGCAGGTGGATTTCAGTAGCTTTTTTGCTTAATCCTATGGAGATTTCACTTATTTCTCAAAAGCATGTGTGATTACATCAGCAGTGACCACATACATTTCTTCAAAGTTGATTTCGATTACTCTTAACATTTAAATGACGCACACGATAATCTGCTGGCAGCAGAAGCGTTTTCACTCCCTGATACATGGATGTATCTGTATCATTGTTTGATCACCGATTAATCCAAACGTAAATAAAAGATGGATGCACCAATATATTACCAAGTGCTAGAACCAAACACAACTTTGTACTGAATGTACTTAGCCTCCAGCTGTATATGTGATTAGGCATGCGTGCATGCTAGATGCGTCCGTAGCTTAAAGTTTGCCATAACGCTTGGATGTCACAATATATCCAGGTTAATATGGATCTGAAAACAAAGGAGCCAAAGGAGTTTAAGCAGGACATTTTTTAGGCTCATAAACAATTCAATGTCCGAAAGTCCTTTGAAAGTTTGAGCAACGAATACGAGTCGATTTTATCCATAATATCAAATAAGAGAATATTCGAAGTCTCATCGCTGACCCGGCCACTGAATTCAGAACGATTTTTCATGGCGGATGTGTTGGCGTTATCAGATAACTACTAAAAATAGAAACAAATGCAGCTGGCAAAACCAATACATGCTGCTTCTTTAGTGCTGAACTTGCCTAAGCTACTCATGTCCTAATTATACTATGACTAAATTAAACCGTTTGACCAGGATTGTGTCAAATTAATGTAGAGTGACAACAATTCGCTTATGCATCCATTGCTGTGCATGTGTTAGTAATATTTTGCATTTAATCAGTGGAACATCCAAGTGCAGCATTAGCTTTCATACCACTTCAGACAACGAATCTTACAACTCATTCTTCAGTACCTCATTATCCACGATCACTTTGAAGTTACAGACGAGATCTACGTCATCGCGCGGACATGCCCATATATCACTTGATGCTGTATAAGCATAGTTATGTCGGTAAAAAGCAATATTAACACGGTTCAGGGTGAGTCCAAGACCCTAATTCATATTTATAATCGAATTGCATATCCAGCTATATGCAAAGCGATATGTACTTGTATTTAGGAAGGTACGTTTCACAAGGGTGTATATTTCACGGTGATCCTGGTAACTTTGCTAATGCGACAACAATATCACCGTCCCCTTTGCTTAAATATATGGAGCTTCTTTGCTCTTTATTGAACACAATTTTTAGTAAGCACTGCCCATACATAAAGATATACATAGATACATGCATGCATGCATGCATACATACATACATACATACATACATACATACATACATACATACATACATACATACATACATACATACATACATACATACATACATACATACATACATACATACATACATACATACATACATAGGCACATACATACATGATACATTAGAACAGTCACAATTTATATTCCAACGCAATACTATTAATTTTATTTTTGAATGTATTAACCAGCATTATTATATTTTTCTTGATAGAAATAATACTTATAAATTCAGAATGATTCCTGCTGGAATACAAATTTGAAATTGTGTATTTTTTATGCAATAATATTTGTGTATCCAGAGTTAAAATTGAAAGCAATAATTGACTTTGTCAATACTCTGTACTGAAATGAAGGCTATAATCTATTCTTTCGATAATAGTATACAACGAATATGATAACAATGATGTCAGTAATGTTCACACTACCAAATTAACAAATATCGTAAGTTTTTTATTCAACGTAGGATAGGTAGCATTATAGAGCTAGCTCATAATGCACCCATGCTGCATTAATATATTCCAGGCAAACCTCGTGTTATACAGCACCGCAAACTTCCTCTTTTATGTTCCAATCTAAAGTAGAGCCATGAAATATGTTTCATTTACTTACGTATAGTCATGATGCATGTTCATCGTGAATGTAAACACTTACCGATATCTAAAAGGAAAAAAAATCCAATTAATGGTGTGTCCGTATTCATACGTACTAAATCAAAGGCAGCGTTTAGATGTTGAATCGTTATTAATACACATTATAACAATTACAAGCTTCACACATTGTACGAAAAACTGAGGCTATTTCATCACAGAGATATAAATCACATTTAAATTATAGTAAATCATAGAGATGCTACTAGAAAGCATGAATAACTTGGTAATATAAATTTGACTATAACAACTTTGTGTCGAATGTTATTTTACACTATTGTAATGATTTTTCTCGGGGGACCTAACATCGTTGCTCAGATAAAGTCTGTACTATTTTAAGCATTTTGTCAGTACAATCAAGGTGTTCGCTTACGAGTGTATTGGAATGCAATTATGTATTTTAACTAAATTAATTTTATAGGCAAAGTTATAGAATAATATCTAAGTCGTGTTATCAAAAGATCATAAGATAGAATGAAAGTTGCCGTCATTATATATTCTATAAAAATAGAAGGCAGCTAACAATAATAGCAGTGAAAAGGATAAATATATAACGATGTTTTACATTGAGCATAGTGTAACTTTAGTATGTCTACCGTATATCACCTTTACCTGATACATGCACTAAATATCAGCGGGAGAAATCATGCAAAAATTCCAGTTGGTAAAAAATAATCGTGATTCGGGCAACACTGATTTCTTCATATAATAATTTCTTCGCCGAAAGAAAATAAGAAATGCGTTTAACAGGAGTTTAAAAACATTAGCATGCAACATTTTTGTAGCAGTCACATTGAATATGGCATTAGTTTTGGAAATTCGTTAGCCTTAGTTTCACCACATATCCATCAGGCAAACAATTTAAGGCATAATGAGAGATGGATGCTAAAGCACTATGTATCAGGAAAAAATATTTTTGAACCTTATATTACGATATGGAATGTTATCCTTTGTTATAATACATAACAACATCCAAACATATGCACATTTATTTCCAATACACTTCAATGTTAACCTAGAATAACTACTAGACAGCTAATCTAAAGGTGAAACGAACTATGAAACAAGGCATGTGCTATGCTGTAGCTCTTTAAACAATGATTTATTAAAACCTAGGTATTTCATTGGAAGAAAAGTTAAATATTGTAAGCAAGAAACCACAACATAGTTTCAAATATAATTAAAAAATAATTTATCATTAAATAGCAACTATAGTCTCTCTTTTGTTTGAGGTCCAAGGAGAATTATGACTGGTGTAAGAAGAAATTTATCTGATGGAAATATTTATCATGGAATGTTCCGATCTTCTCACATGAGACCAGCATGCGTTTGCCACACTTTCTAATTTAGTACAGCTTATTGCGAAGCATTTGTCTACTGCAACTCTCTGAACAATTAATCCACATAATTGGTGAACCACTATATACCAGCTGATGTGGTGCAAGGTAATGAGAAGGCAGTTATGCACCATTTAAAGTAAGCACGAGGATTTGACCACATCTGTCATTATGCTACTTACTCTAATAAATAATGGAGTATCTTCCGTGGCTGAACTGAGATTAAATATAGTGGTCTAGACTATGACAGATGTATGAGGCTTATATGAGATTATCCTCTATACAAAATCATTTATCCAACTATCTCCATTGTAATGTGATCATACATACATACATACATACATACATACATACATACATACATACATACATACATACATACATACATACATACATACATACATACATACATACATACATACATACATACATACATACATATATGCATGCATGCATGCATACATTGGCATGGTTTAGATGTCGCATCATTATTAACATGTAATATAACAATTAAAAGCTTCACACATTGAAAGAAAAATTGAAGCTATTTCATCACAGAGATACAAATTACAGGAGATCATAGAGATGCTACTAGAAAGCATGAATAACGTGGTAATATAAATTTGACTATAACAACTTTGTGTCGAATGTTATTTTATACTATTGTAATGATTTTTCTCGGGGGACCTAACATCTTTACTCAGATAAAGTCTGTGGTATTTTAAGCCTTTTTTTCTCAGTTCAACCATGGTGATCGCTTACGTATTTGTTGGAATGCAATTATGTATTTTAACTGAATTCCTTGTATAGGTAGTTATATAACAATATGTTAATCGTATCATGAAAGGATCGTAAGATAGAATATATTGCAGTTTAGTCACAGCTGACCAGAATATGAAAAAGGATCTTGTCCCAGGGGATTATAAGGTGTATGTCAGGGAGAAGTTCGTGTCTCTTGAGCACTCGCACATTGGGGAAAGGGGTGGGGATCAATAGTCGCCTCACCCCAATTTCTATTATCAGCCAGTTGATGTGAAACCTTGATTTTATACCAGACCTCTTTTATTTTAAACGCTGCTACTGAAACTGCCTAAGATAAAGTTTTATATCAGTTTCATTCACTATAGATTACCGTTTATACATATTACATGTAACCGGCATAGACTGAAAAGTTTGCTTTTAAGGTTTGTTTTTTTGTAATACAATTTTAAATGTTAAGATTACTGAAAAGTGTGTTGTCTCGAAACACGACTGTGCAAGGGGTTTTGAATCTTAATTTTTAGCAGAGCTCCCATTTTATTAAAATCAGATCTTAATTTCACCTAGGGCTGCGGAGATTTGATTTAAATTGTGCCGTGTTATGGCATGTATGTAAACATCCTGCAATACATTTACTCATTTCCTCAAGAAAACATTTCTTTTTAAGCCCACAAGCCCGATGGGCACCTCACTTAGACCACAGGATGGGCCGGAATTAAAATATGAGAATCCTTGGTTGTCGTGTTAACTACTGCTGATGTAGAAAAAAATGTATGTGCATTGATTGTTGCATTTTGTGTTCACTTACTCGGCCTTCTGTGTATCTTTCTAACTCACACGTTTAATTCTTTTCCTAGGATTTAAAATATCTTTTTCGCTGGCGACTGCCAGTCAAGATGCAGTCGCTTCTATGACGTCACATCACGAAAATAACCGAATAGGCGCAGCAATTTTTCATACGAAGTCGCGGAAATAAAGCGACTTGAATTTAAGCCAATATTTATATTTATTCACAATAAGGTCACAGATAATATTTCAGAATAAGGTTTAGCTCTATAGAACTTTTATTTTTATTATTCTATATTTATTTTGATTTCTGGTCTCCTTTAAAGAACAATCAATCCATCATTCTGAATGTAAATCCGACCCAGTTTGGTTCGGTTCGTTGTTCTGCGGCAAAGCAATGCAAGTACATTATTTAGTACCGAGTCAATTGGGGGAAAACACGCTATATTGCTCTGTTCGCTTTTCTAAATGGTGGGATGTGTGACGCAGAAAATTTACGTTAACCTTATTATTACAGACGTCCACTTCAAATTGCTGCATAATTATACATAATAATGTTTCGACATAATTTTCTTTGAATTAAAGTTAGGTGCTTTTGCAAAAAAGTATGATGTTATCTTCATAGATAAAGTACTGTTCTTTTGGGTCTTTATATTCATAGTTTATAGCACCTACGGAATCCACAAAAGCTGGTACCACCAATAATGTTTAAGCTAGTACAAGTTTAGTCGGCAGTATTCTGGTGAAAACTCTTAGCACTTGCTCAAGAATTTGTAGTTATTAAGGTGAGGTGGGTTTGGGTGGGGGGTTCTTTTTGTGTTATCCTCTGTTTAGGCATGACAAATTCGCGGGAATGCGTTCAGGTCTTTTGATATGAGCATACAATACGCTTCTTTCTTTTCCTTTACACAGTTATCTCAAAGGACCCTCAAATTTAGGTAAAATTATGACCGTTAACGGGCGTTGCTGAGTTGAACAGATGCCGAGTGAAATGAAGAATTACACCCCGTGCAATGTATAAACTACGTACAGAAACTTTTTAAGATAACAGTTTATTTATTTATTTATTTATTTATTTATTTATTTATTTATTTATTTATTTATTTATTTATTTATTTATTTATTTATTTATTTATTTATATTTAAGAACTATTTGAGAAGTAGAATGTAATTACCAATTACACAGCTTGCCTCGACGAAGCTTTTAGTAGTCTCCTAGTCCCTTGCATAAATAAAGCAAATGCCAAAGTGAGGTGACCTACAAAATGCTGACCATTATCACAGGGCATAACATTCATAAAACAATAAAGAGAATTAATTTTGCGCTATCAAAGCAGTGAAACCAACATGAGTTAATAAAACCATTTTTGCAAACCGTTGCTCTGGTGGTTTTATGTGGCTAGAGCGTCCGCCTTGGATGCGAGAGGTCGCAGGTTCGAACCCCGGTCGAGTCATACTAAAGTATTATAAAAACAATTACTAGTAGCTGCCTCACCTGACTCTCAGCATTTAGAGGTTAGTATTAAGACTTGTCGGCCTGGTGTCAGGATAATGTTACTAGGTGGAAGATAATGCTACATATCTGTTGCGTGATAATCCAGTGCAAAGAGATCACTTATAAACTCTCACACTGCAGACATAGTAGCGATATTTAAAGCTACGTTGGAAACCTAAATCACACACACACACATTTTGCTAAGTTATTTCCTATCCTAAATATAATCTTGTTCATATTTCAACCGCTTTTTAATATCATAAACGATGATAATATTCAAATGCTGATGTTAGTTATTGTGCTGATTTTTTATTACTATTGCTCGCTAGGTATTTGCTATATCGAACTTGAAAACAGAAGAACTACCAGTAGCCTTTTAATGTAACTTAAACAGTCTATTCAAACAAATCGCACGTAGTTAAATATATAACATCAAAATGAACGACAAATGATATTGAGACAATTTATCAAAATGAACTATAACAAGCTGATCGTTTGAATTTAAAAAAAATTCTAAACCGAAAACTGGATCTTCAGAACTCTGAAAACATACATACATACATACATACATACATACATACATACATACATACATACATACATACATACATACATACATACATACATACATACATACATACATACATACATACATACATACATACATACATACATACATACATACATACATGCATACATGCATACGTACATACATGCATACGTACATACATGCATACGTACATACATGCATACATACATACATACATACATACATACATACATACATACATACATACATACATACATACATACATACATACATACATACATACATTCATACATACATACATACATACATGCATGCATGCATGCATGCATGCATGCATGCATGCATGCATGCATACATACATACATACATACATACATACATACATACATACATACATACATACATACATACATACATACATACATACATACATACATACATACATACATACATACATACATACATACATACATACATACATACATACATACATGCATGCATGCATACATACATACATACATACATACATACATATACATGCATACATGCATGCATGCATACATGCATACATACATACATACATACATACATACATACATACATACATACATACATACATACATACATACATGCATGCATGCATGCATGCATGCATGCATACATACATACATACATACATACATACATACATACATACATACATACATACATACATACATACATACATACATACATACATACATACATACATACATACATACATACATACATACATACATACATACATACATACATGCATGCATACATGCATACATACATACATACTTAAATACATACATACATACATACATACATACATACATACATACATACATACATACATACATACATGCATGCATGCATGCATGCATGCATGCATGCATGCATGCATGCATGCATGCATGCCTGCCTGCCTGCCTGCCTGCCTGCCTGCCTGCCTGCCTGCCTGCCTACCTACCTACCTACCTACCTACCTACCTACCTACCTACCTACCTACCTACCTACCTACCTACCTACCTACCTACCTACCTACATACCTACCTACCTACATACATACATACATACATACATACATACATACATACATACATACATACATACATACATACATACATACATACATACATACATACATACATACATACATACATACATACATACATACATACATACATGCTGTAATACGCTTACATTTTGCATATTGTAGGTAATATTACTGAATCTCATTTCAAACTAACTGTAATAAACTTAAATTATGACACTCCCTGTGATATTATTTAGCAACAATAAGGCATCATAACTGTAACGTGCTTAATGAGGATGTTCAATGTGATATTAGTCAGTGTAAAAAGTAGCATAATTGTAGCTAGCTTTAATTGTGGTGCTAAATGCAATACAATCAGTGCCAAGAATATTAAAACAGTATTATGCTTAAATTTGAATAATGTTTGCATTAGTAGTCAGTGACAAAAGAATCATAACTGTAATGTGTTTATATTCATATATGGATATGTTATGTAATATTACTCGATATGTATGTGTCTGTGTGGTACATATTTTATTATTTCTTTTTTATATTCACAAAAAATTATTGTTACTGCATTATTCTCTTTTTTTGTGGCTAGTAGTGTTTGATACGTATATTATGTTTGACAACGAAATCTTTTTTAAACAAACATCTCTCATTTTGGAAATCCGATTTACCGATATAAATCTACTGCATACCATGACATAGAAATGGATGATGACAGAAATGTGTGACTCCATTGGTCTCTCTTTCTCGATAAAACTAAAATTATTGTTTGTAAGATAGTTATAGGTGAATATTATTTAGGACAACTGCTTCTAGGCAAGTAAAGGCTAAAATAGTTTAACAAGACTATAGACTATTTTATATGATGAAAGTCTTATCTTCCTATTAGTCAAGTTTATATTTCTCTCACACAACATCTTCACATACTGAGCACAGCTGCAAAACATGATAAAGCCGTCATCAATACCAGTACATCTCTGTAATTGAATGCACATATGCAGCCTAAACTTAGCATCTAATGTGTGTTTAGAAATGAAAATGATATCTGGACAACAAGATGATCCCATTAGTTGACTTTCTGGCTTAAATGTATTTTCGTTATAGAAGGGCTTTGCATGCATTTATTTCCCAAGTGGAGTTTTCTAGGGTTTAAAATTCCTCTGGTAAATTGACTATTGTTTTCTACTTCCAGCTGTTAATGTTTGATTTTATTCTGTAACATTAGTGAGTTTTGAAGATAGTGCACACTTGTCGAACAAATAACGGTTGAATGATGTGGAAATTATGGATGACTCCAATTCATGCATTTCGCCTACACATAGACTTCATTATTAATGACTATGAGGGAAATCAAGCTAAATGCTTCTGTTCCAGTCGAGGTCATTCATACACCTAATTGGTGCGTGGATCTGTGATCTTATATATAAACACTGACAATGACTTTTGACATTCTTGTGTGTCCCGTTCCTGCCTCTATAGAGGCGGTCACGAGTTCCAAAATCATGGAAACTTAATCTTTCAACAATTATTTTTTTAAAATTTTATATTTAAACTGTCTTTTCATCTCCAGTATCCCCATTATTTATTTCTTTTAAAAATTAGTTTTTTATGTTCAAATTTTGTTTTATGGATCCCTTGTAAAAATGGACAATAAATCTTTAGTCACTGTGCTATAAAAACTAAACATACATGGTCCAAACAAAACGTGTAAAACGGAGAATGTGATTTATCTCATCACATTTAAGATCTGTGGCCTTCAGTACGTCGGAGAAACTGAAAAGCTACACAAAAGGATAAACCTTCATAGATCTGATTGGATGACAAAAAAGCTGTACAGAAGCCTGGTCGCAGAACACTTCTCCTCCCCTGGCCACACTTTCAGTGATATAATACTTATCGCTAATGCTAACAACCACAGCTGTAGTTCCGAAACCAAGAAGGAAAAGGAATCATACTGGAGATGCCGCCTTAGAACATTGAAACCAAGCTGTCTACACCAAGAAGACTAGAAAATGAAAACTATGCACCAGTAGAATTTAACATTTTCTAAATCTTTTTATTATCCATCAATTTTTACTATAAGAATACCCGGTATAGAATCAAAAATCCGGGATATAATCTGCGTTACATATGTACAAAAAGTAAAAATAGATGTCGCTTTGGCTTGTAGACTTTTAGGGAATTATACAACGTTTTCAGTTTCCGCAACTAGTCTATACAAGCTGGTTGCATTTATAGTTTTAGCACATGTGAAGACAGCCATGTAGTGGTTTACAAACACAACGTTTTTGTGTTTATTCGTTTGTCGTATATATGTTTTGTATTTGCATTTGAAAAAGACTCATTAAGAGTCGAAAGCGCTTAGGCTAGTTAGTTACACCATGCCCAGCACGCAAATAGAGTAAGACATATTGAAAGATTAAAGATATACCTCAATTTACCAGAAAAACCTCTAATTTGTTTATACAGTATGCAAATATAAATATATTGAATAATCAATTAGACAGATAATTATTGCGGTGGCGTCGATCATTTCTACAAATCATTGACTTATTTCTTCATCACACTTTGTTCGTAATACCATCTGCATTTTCCCAAGAAAATTTAAACCCACTCTTGTTCATAAATATATCTGAAGTTTCCCTAGAAAAGTCGGTCCCTCCATTTTTCTTCATGCTTCACACCATTTACATTGCAGCAATAATTAATTGGTTTCTAATCATTTTCTATTTTTTTCGAGGTGATCTTACGTCTACTTGTATCGGTGATTTGTGAGCAGAAGTGTTTGGATATTATCGTTTCACAAACTCTGATCAAGTGCTGAAAAGTCCGAAATCAGTAATTTAGTTAGGGAGTTTCTGCCGTTTTAATATCCGTTATCTGTAATGGACAGCGAAAAACGTCCAGAATGGTGATTGGTAGATTAAAACAAGTTTGGATATTTATGATTCATTACAATAATATTATCACTTTGCGAAAATGTCCAAACTCAATATCGTTTTTAGATAGAGTCTTCTTTGTTCGAATCAATGACATAGTATTGAGATGGAAATAAATTATATATTGTCGCCAACACTGACATAGTATTCAGTCAGTATTCGCTGTTTCCGTGCATTTTATTATAAACGAACGCACAATACAAACATAAATCATTGGCTACATGAACCATTTTTATGGTGAAGATAAGTAAAAAACATCATCGAAATCGGATTGACCAACGAAGAAGACATGGTAAGCCTCGTGTATAAGGCCACGTCGTCAGGCCATGTCATGCTCACGGATTATTTTAAAAAAACACTCGATGTCATGGAGCAGTTTACGGTTGACAAATGCTTAATGCCGTTTTTACCTTAGCAACTCATGTCGATAAGAAGACATGATATCTAAAATATATCTTATATAGATATCACGGATACAGAAATTATCTCTGTACAAAATTAAAGCAAAAGACAATACACTGTGACAATATGCAATATCAGAATCTCTTACGGAAAGACCAATCTACAATTATGAAAGTGACATAGATAATCTCAAAGCTATCGCCATATTAGAAAATACTCGACACGAATGAGTCAGACGGTGCAACCACACGAGCAGAAAAGTGATTTCAATCACATTATTCACGAGTGAAAAACAGGAATGATTATATTTGAGACCACACTTCATTCCAACGGCGAAATCAAGAACCATCTGAATCATAAACATTTTGTGATTGAATCGACTGAGATAGACGAGTAAATAACATCCCGTAATACCCACCATGGCCCCAGCCAGAGCACCTGCAAAATAATTCTGGCACGATCGCTAATTTTAACAATACTTGAAAAAACACTCGAAGATATAAGTGGATTCACAAACCGTCTTGGAATCACTATGAATACAATACTCTGTATATAAATGACCTGGTAATTAAATTATTGTTTATCTGGATTTAACAATTTTGTTTTATTTATGTCCATCTACGAACATAACCATAGATACTTCAGTAGATCGTAAAAATAAATTGATTTTTGATTTATCAACACTTGTTCAGATGAGACAAATGCATCACACAATATGTACATTTTTATGCTTGTAACTCGTGCAGTAAGAGTGTGACTGACCACAGTTACACAAGAGGACACAATCCTGAATAGATATGCGGTAGATAATCAACAGACAATCAATCATTAATGTGACGATAAGGACACTCATTCTCCAGTAAATCGATCTTGTCATCGATGATTATTATCCAATCTGGAAAATACATGAAACATGGGACATTGAATATGCAAAAAGCATCGTCTACATTCTTTGATTTAGTCACGTGATTTATATACCTCTTCGCAACTTTCTCAAACATTTGACCTTTTGCATGGTAAATATGATGTTTCTTATTTGATGACGATTTGTCTTTTTATGAGAAATGCCTTCCGGTGAGTATTAAGGATTCTGACCAAGGATTATTCAAATTTCCGATCCTCAATTTGCCATTCTAATCAGATAATTCCATTCTGATTATTGCAGCTTGATCTTGTGTCTTCATGACTTTGGCTAACGTCATCAGATTTGTCTTTATTATATATAATACCATCCATTAATTGCATTTAATTTAGATTATACCTTCACTTAAAGTAACAACGATAATCATTTTAATGCGTCACAATGAAGACCAATCGACTAGTGCTCATCCTGTTTTTTTCGTTTTTACCCTAAGAGATTTAATCTTAACAGACATCTCAATACTTAATCTCGTTTAACATCTGAATTGGATCACGACGTTGTTAGAATTTGTGGGTGGGCCGACAAAATAAACATATTCATACAGACTGACATTGCTGGTGATCGCATCTACATTGATCAAGTGATATTTACTCGTATGTATTTTGGATCTGTAATTGATCATTGCCTTGTGCGCATAAAAATACGCGGATGTATTTGGCAGACACAGCGATTAGAATTCTGCCCGATTCTCAAGAATATTCAGTCCATCTTGAAACAATTCGTCTATCATTTCAGGAATTTTAGATCATCCTGTTTTTCGAAACAGTTTAGCACGATATACCTAAACCTCATATGGTCTGATTAACTACAAATTACACGCATTCATGAAAACAGTTTGTATCTCCTTTAAAATTCCATATCTCACATTTGGGAGACATGAGATTATCAATATTTTCATAATGTTTGCAATTAGAATATTGCATGAATATCGTGACAGGAATTGTTTCAAACGTAAAGGCCTTTGCTTTTCATAAAATTCCTTATAAGCATTTTATCTATATATAATTCTACCTGATAAAGAAAACAGATCATCATTGGTGCTGATAAAAAAATTATATTATATCTCCTAATGATATAAAATTATGTTCAATATCCAATTGATCATCGGCAGATTTTCCTGATCCTTTTCATCAAATCTTTGACGTTGTTGGTGATGATCACGGAATAATGATCTAATGGAATGGTTCTCCTCTTATATCCCAACATTATGGCTACCATGTTCTCGTAAAATTATTACTTTCGCCTTTGTCAGTGATAAAGTCAGTGCTACCTCTGATCCAGTCGATCTGAAAAATCTCGGTAACAAATCGTATTTGGGATAAGTCGGGTCTCGATACGATTCTTCGTTTTCTCATACAAGTTTAAACATTTGATTGAATTCCTGCTGCATGAGTATTCCAATAAAAGAACTAATAAAATCACAGCAAGGCAAGATAACACAATAAAAAACAAAATATGACTCAGGATAATGCAGATGGAATGGATATAATGGGTGGGATCCAATCTTCTTAGTACAAAGCAGAATTATAATGACCAATTGTGGGGTCCAATTTTCTTGAGAAAATGTAGATGGAGTAATGACTAAGGGAGGGACCAAGATTTTGATATACACCAAAATAGTTTGGTGATTGAGTGTTATATTATTTCTCTAGTTGGATAACCATCTCCCTCCCTCTCTCTCTCTCTCTCTCTCTCTCTCTCTCTCTCTCTCTCTCTTGTAAATATATATATATATATATATATATATATATATATATATATATATATATATATATATATATATATATATATATATATATATATATATATATATATATATAATCATTACAGATATGAAAAGCTGTAATTCCTTCTGTGCTATTTATAAATACTTTTTTTGTTTATTTTTGTTTCAATACATGTTACTATGTTTTGACCTGATTGGAATGTAAAGGATGCTTTATGACAACTTTTAACTCACCTTGGATGAGAGGTTTGTAAAAATGGAATAAAAGATATTTGATGTTAAGAAGTTTATGTTTAGCCCACGTGTTAGCATAAATGTAAACAGCCTTTAGTTTTGTATTTATTTTTAGCGTGAGAATCTCATTCTTAATTAGGGTTATTGTGAGCTACATGTAAAAAAGCATTTTGTCAATGATCTGATAAAATTATTGAATACTTATTCACGTAACGTCAGTCACAATGTGATCAAAATTAGGTTTTTAATGGATTTGTCAGTTGTATTCTACACCTTTAAAGCTCAAGGTGATTGTGTTGCTGTTGATGCCAGTTTGTTCAAAAGTTTATCTCTTTTATAGAATTTAATAATTTATGTACCCTAAAAAACTGACTAGTGGTCTTCTTTATAAAAATTATGGGACAAAATTATTTAGTTAAAATTCTGTAATTTTAAACGTGAGCATTATAAATTGTCATTCGGCGAGGAATTATTGCCAATTGTACAACAACCTCATCTTACGTCATGGCCTTCCATATTGGAACTTAATCGAGATTTGAACCTGGATTCAATTAGAATTGTTCAGTGATACGAGATATACTTAGAATTCTAGTTTAAAGTTTTCAATTATATTCACAAATCGAAAGTTCTACATTGTACTTTTAGCTTGTTTTCTAGGAAAATAAATTATTTTGATAAAACGTACAAATCTTTTTGGCTTCACTATTTTCTAAATATCCATAATTACCATAAGAAAATAACTTAATGTTAAGTTTTTTATCAAAAATTTCTATGTATATACAATAATTTGCTTCAACCGTAAACAATTGTCATTGTACTGATGCCGTTTGGTTCCTGTATATCATCTTTATAAGATACATTCACTAAGTAATCAATAAGAACAATCACATACCATAAATCAGATCAGGAATGATAGTGGTTCGAGTAATAGTAGCAGTGACTTGTTCATATAAGAAAATTATAAATGAAATAAAATAGGAGATATGCTTAATATTACTCTACGTACATTGGAATGTAACACATTTGCAGCAAGCATATGCAATGTTGTATATCATTTGAAAATTAGCTAGCCTTAACTTCGCCAAGTGCCCAGCAGGCGAATTTTATTAGGAAATATCGAGAAATTGAGTATGAAACTAATTTTACCAGGAAAAGCTCCAATTTATTTCAATATGTACGTATGTATATTTTGAATAATCAATTAGATAAACAGAATTTTTTCGGATGTGTTGATCATTTCTATAAATATTCGGCTCATTCCTTGGTCATACCCTGGTCATCATACCATCTGTCTTTTCCCTAGAAAATTTAAACCCACTCTTGGTCATAAAACCATCTGAATTTTCCCGAGAAAAGTCGTCCACTCTATATATCTTCATACTTTATTCCATCTTCATAGCCCCAATCATACTTTGGTTTCTGATCGTTTTCACGTGTCTGGTTGTTATGTTATGGGTACTTATATATGTGATTTGTGCGAAGAAGACAGTGGATATTAGTGCTTCACCTAACTCTGATCAATTGTTGAAAAGTCCAAAATTAGTCTCTTTAGTCAAGACTTTTCTAACATTTAACACCCATTAAATGAGATGGACAGAGAAAGATGGTTTGAAGATTAAGGCCTGTTGATATTATGTCACATTGTATTCTATATGGATTTAATTTCGTACTGAGGTAATAACCGTATTTTTAATATCTCTATCAGAAATCGTCTATAATTTCGTGTATTATTATCGACATAACTTTCTAAAGCAAGAACTCTTTGCTGCATTTGTCAAGCATAAACTACTCGATGACATCGAATGTGTTCAACGTAATCCGTGAGCATGATATAGTCTGTCGACGTGGCCTTATCCATGAACTCGATCATGTCTTCCACCACATCCGTTAATCCCATTTCGATCATGTTTTCGTTATCATCACCACACAAACTATCCAAGGTGACAACGGGTTATGTTTGTATTGTGCGTTCGTTTATTATAAAACGCATTAAAATTCAACCGAGATAGACAATATTTCATGAGGACTATGTCAAGCAGTAATTTATTGTCGGCTACTTCCAATGACAACTCTACTCCTGAATAGATCTGTGGTATATAATCATCAGAAAAAATTCCATTACTACGAATATAAGGACACAATATTGTAATCGATAATCACGATATTGTCATCTGCTACATACCAAAATCATTGGACATCGAAAACGCAAACTTGAAAATCTACTCTTTAATATAGGCATGTATTTCACGTAATTCTTAGCCACATTCTCATAAAAGTGTTCACTTGCATGGTAAATAGGATGTTTCTTTTTCGTTGACGACTTATCTTTTAGGAGGAATGTCTTCCGGTCACGAGTGAGGATTCCGAAAAATAATGCAAGCAATATCCGAATTGCGGATAACCAACTAAGGCTAACAGAAAATTCCAGAATTTACACAATAAAGCACAGTTTGTGTTGTCCCGTTCCAATTTAGGATATTTTCCGAAAAATGTCCAAATCAGTAATGTTGTTCTCCATGAAAACAATTATTCGTAAAAAACGAAGTAAAAATAGCTCCTCTAACAAAATGATGTTGTTTTACGTAGACATACGAACAGACAACTTTTTCTGGTACAAAAATACCCTTTTTTAAGGCAATAGAAGTTGTATACCTGACTTTACTACTCTAAGACTGTGTATGACTCTACTACTACTGTCTATCCGTGACTGATGACTCTCGACTATAACTGCTGTCCGTGGACGTGAACGACTTACAAAAATTTCAAACAAATAAATGAATCTAATGCGTTGTTTGAATTGCACGCGCACGAGAATGCATGCAATTTCGTAATACATTAGGAAAGCCAGACCAAGTCTAAGCCAATCGTTTTCATGGCTATTTCTGAATGTTTAATTATAATGAATTTGTTATCATACACAGCACGTGCTCATATGAGTCACATCTACGATTCAAGTAAACACTGTTTTTTTTTAAACAAACACATTAGACTGATATTAATATAATTATATTAATAATTATTTTAATGAAACCAAAATGAAATAAAAAAGAATTATACAGAATCGTTTCCTTAACACGCACAATTAAACCATAGAGTAGTAACTATATATATATATATATATATATATATATATATATATATATATATATATATATATATATATATATATATATATATATATATATATATATATCATATATATTTAGGCAAACGTCTAGGTTATAGAATGCCTCATATAAATACATTTTGTTAGCCTGATATAATTTTATAAGCAAAACCTTCTAAATATAACTGAGGTTCTATCTTGTAAACATTATAGGCTTAGAACATACAATGTATATCTAAAAATTTGAGTTTTCCGGATGTTTCTCGTTTCCATCTATACGACTTGCCTGAGAGAACATTGCACATTCGTAAAAACATCAATAAACATGAATAAATTTTGACGTTCATGTTGCAATGTTTTGAAATAAGATTATGGTTATGTAAGACATATATAGTTGATTTTGCAAGAAAGCAATTATCAGGGTGTAATCAATATATTGCATGATTTGGCTTCTACGTTTCTGCTTATACATAGGCTTTGTACTTATACTAAGCCGTTTGTTTAACAATAATCCGTAACAAACACTACATCAGCACATAAATGCGGCATACATTTACAGAATGGATCTCAGCTGACTGGACTTGAGGCCTGGAATTCATGTCATTCGCGCATAATACGAAAGTGAACAAACTGCTTGCAAATATTTTCTTTCAAAACTGGAGAAACTATGACAGTGGATATTGAAAAGGCTATATAACATGAATTGTCTGTGTTTGGCAAGTTATTTATGTGGAAGCAAAGCAATAAAACGGGTTGAAGTAAGCGTAGGAGTTTTACCCGACATTGACTATATGCAAGAGTTAAGGGCAAATCAAAGTTTGGTATTGTTACTCCATGACGATACTTATCCGTATGAGGATAAGTGTTGCCAGATTGTATATTCAGAGGTTACTAAAAATAATAATGAAATATAGTTCAGCTTCAATAAAATTAGTTCATAATATTAACATTACATATGACATCAGCTATGAAACTTGATCTAATAATGATAAGGCCTGTTGTCATGATGTTATTGCTGCTGAAGATTAACATTTTGCTGACTTTCCAAGCAGTGTACCGTTATTTGGAAATACATCCACAAAAATGTATGAGATAAACAAGTACACCAGGGCTCAAATTTAACACAAATTTATTTGTAGTCAAAGCGATTAGTATGCTGAGAAATTTACTAGTCCTGCCAAATCTTTACTAATCCTGTCCAAAAAGAATATAACACACTTGTATTGAGATTAACAGCATTATTCATAAACATCATTGTCATATGAAACGCAGAATTACATAATTATAAATCAATCCAAGCTTAAAATCAGCAATCAGTTGAGTCACATTTCTTGTTTCTCAAGAATCTCTGGATCCAATTCCAGAAAAGAATCCAGCTGTCTTTTCTCATCCTCCACCTGCTGTCTTGGTCCATATGGGGTTTGTTCAGGCCTCCTTACCCATCTCCCTGAAACATTACACAACGGTACTGCTGGTACTGGATCATTTGTTGGAAAATTTGTTGGAAAATCATTTGGAACATTATAAAGGGAAGGTCGTACATAACCCAAGTGACGCAAACATGATCTCCAGTCACTTCTCATCATTTGTATCTCTGAGAAACCCATCTCAGCATCAGCAGAGTAGGCTGGGATTATTAGGATAAGGTCAATGAATGCCAAAATATTCTTGCAGTCAGCAGCACATCATTTTACTGTGGATCATGTCAAAGCATATATGTATTTTTAATTGCAAGAAAACAGAACACATTAATAATGTATTAATCTGATCAAATTTACATCAAGAAAAATACTGAAGTAATGTTGAAATTGTTTTTAAAACTTTTCTTCAATGGTTACAGTTTGCAATAAAGATAACAAATAATTTTAACAAGTCTGGCATCAATGATGTTTCTTGTATTTATTTTTAAATATATGAAAATACACCTACTTGTTGTAGACTAAATTTTTTGAATATGTGGCCTTCCAATTCCACTACATCAGCATCCACATCTGCATTGACAAGCACTGACCAGATATGCTCCACCAAATCAAATACAAAATCAGTGAATGGTCTTAAGTTCTTTATCATAGCCCCTTTCACCGATTGTCACCTGAGCGCAACATTTCCCCGGCAGGCGAATATCGCACTTTTCGGAACCTGTAACTTCCGTTTGGTGCAACACAGAAAAGTCAATTATAGCTTGATGGATATAAGTATTTGGAAGTTACTGACCATGTCTCTTATATAGTATGATAGACAGTGTCCTATATCAGAATGGGTCTTGGAGGTAATCTGATATATTTTAGTCACTCTTTATGATTGTTTTTCTTCAGATAATTGATTTTTTTTCTCAGCATCAAGCTTGCGACGAGCACCTATGTTTGAACACATTTCGTTAAATCTTTCCAAGATATTAAAGACGGTCGATTCCTCTGGTGGTATATGTATATATGAATACATGTTTTTGTCTGTTATTTTTGTGTTGCCCAAGCTTTCATGCAAGCTTACTGATCCAATTTTAATGTTCGAGCAACCTGCAAAAAATGATGCTTTTTCTGTGTTTGATTTTTGCGAATTCCGCACACCAGTTATATCGCATAACGTTCCTTTCTTCATCATAATTCAACCATTTCCTGATCTTTGTCCATGTCTTCTGAAACGTACGATTACACTGTTCTCTATCATAAGAAATATTCCTCTCTTTAATGTCATTTTCATTCAAATTTTGTTTTTTCCTGTAGCTGAACACGTTCTATAAAACGCCACATTTTGCCTTTCTTATCAGGAGCGAATTGTCTCGTTTGGAAATAAGAGATATTACAGGATAGATGACGCGAATTATTTAAAGTAGGAAATTGAATGTTACAGTGTCCTTTGTAAAAGAAAGTTAGAGCAAGAAACACCATTTCAAAACACGTGTCTTTGTTCCCCCATTAAATGACTTTTCTCTGATAAAGACTTCAGCGCTTGTTATGCATGATCAAAGCAATGACTATTGTGAACACTTTTACAGAATATTAATATCAGAAGATGATGTTAGTTTCAGCTTATAAAAGGAGCCTTCCTATCAAGCGAACCCATCTAACTTGGCGCGTTCTATATAACAGTTCCTATTACGGTCTTATTATTAATACAAAATATGCGTTAATAAATCGTACTACAGTATACTGTTGAAATTAATGATAGGGCAGAACATTTACAAATATTCCATACTCAGGGATATTAAAATGTGCAACATTATGCTTGATATATCCATGTCTATTCAATTATTTGTCCATTTTTGTAAGGGAAGAAATATAAAATATATTCTTATCATCTTATGAAAAGAAGTTGTATGGAAAAGCTGTATCAATAAAGTTATCGTAATAAATTCATCTGAATTTTATAATAATTTTCATGCAATTGGAACATTAATGTCTTCGAATAGTTTTTGAGATGTTCTTCTATGTGGTATACCAATTGTTGCTTTTTACTGTGGTCGAGTGGTACCACGTCATTTTTTCATTTAATTGTTATCAGATTAATTAGGATCAATTAAGAAACCTCCGTT
>JAEAOA010001735.1:10000-97500 GCA_016746295.1 Potamilus streckersoni | reverse complement strand
GTTTTCAACTCACTTTGTTTTTTTTACCCTCCAAACAAGTATAAATTATAGTCCTAAATTATCCCCCACCCCACCCCCTTTTTTTCCAAAATAAAACAGGTTTTGACTCACCCTCCCCCACCTCTTTTTTTCCCCCTACTACTACTATGTAAACAGGTATTTTGTAACCAAACAAAACAACAGATGTTGGAATGCGATAAGCTCTGATACAGAGGTGACTAATTTGTTAGAACAGCGCATGTGTGGAATACAATTATTCTAAAGACGGCAAACGGGTTTTTACCACAAGACAACAGGATGAAAATTAAACTGTGTATTAGAACGTTTCAGTTAACAAGGTGGAAATTAAACTAGCATTAGAATGAAAATGATATTATTTTATATCTCGTTACCAATGATTAATGTTTCAACTGTTGATATTAAAAATATTTCACTATCACGACTATAGATACTAAATTTTACTTTACCACTCACACAGCGACGGGACTCAAACAGATCTTTCATTTCTGGTTTGTTCAGAGGATATTTTTT
Organism: Potamilus streckersoni; assembly: GCA_016746295.1. Lineage (NCBI taxonomy): Eukaryota > Metazoa > Mollusca > Bivalvia > Unionida > Unionidae > Potamilus > Potamilus streckersoni. Next base: position 96,969 of record JAEAOA010001735.1, on the reverse strand, counting down.
GTTGATAAAATATACCTTTGACCGATCGAGATCAATTGTGAGTTTAGTATAGTTTTGTTGGCTAATGGGGCTGTGAAAGTTTTTAAATTCCGTTAGCAACTTTTGATACAATTGTTCGAGATAATTGAAATACATGCTGTCATCAGATCTGATGAGCGAAAGTTTTAACTTGTCACATGTTCCATTAAAACATATACCTGATGTTTCATTATTAAATTCAACTGTCAATTGTTTACCGTCCATCATTAGATATTTGATGTTACTATTGTAGCTATTTGTCATTGTCAAATTTTCAAACATTATTGTATAAGTTTAGATAAAATTTCAGTTGGAAAAGATAATGTCGAGTATAGATCTATCATCATAACAATACCCAAGGGCAAATGTATCTACCCCATTTTCACAATAGCGTTTTTCATCAAAATTATACAATCCACGTTTGATAATGACATCTGTTTCGAGTTTATGATGATTAGTTCGAATTGCCATAGCTCTCATAAAACTAACACCACCATCAAGCGCATACCTGTAGTCATCAAATTTCATAAACTTTTTAACAAAATCACGAGGTAGACCTTTGGCTTTTTTCTTTATTTTATTATTATCTAACAATACGGCATACATTTTACTACGTAATCCGATAAAGTATTTGATAGCGCTCGAGTTCATTTCATCTTTAAACTTACCAATAACCTTTTTATTTGTGTCGTCATGAAATTTACTGTCACGTGGATAATCGGAAAGATCAAACAGATGTCGATTATTATACATATCCTGATAGATGTCCTCACATTCGATTTCATATACGAGTGAATCAGTATCAGTAGACAATAATCTACTAGCCGGCCACTGATTTTTAACAAAAGTGTAATGAAAATCGTACATCATCCACTTTGATAAATCTAACACTGCAGCTCCAACATAGATCGGCTTGTTTAGTTTTAGATTTGTTTTTCTTCTTTGTATCGCAACAAGATTTTCATTTAATATTTTCATGCTCACAAAATCATCGTCTGACACAAGTTTGTTTCTGCGATTGACATCATTAACTATTTCAATATTTACGCGTTTCCTAATATTCTCCATCGTCTTACCAAAAACGGAATTGTTCATCAGTTTAAAGAAGTTTTTCTCAAACTCTGTTTTCGCTACAGCTCTTCTTGAAGTGTTCGAGTTAATGTAACCTCTCATCCACGGCGACTGATTAAATTTTAGTACACGATGAACTTTTCTCAACACAAGACCAGCATCGACTGCTTGTTTTAAAACTTTGTAATGCAAAACGTAATTTTTCTTATCAAGTAAATTTGGTACTAGTTTCTTGACCATGGAATGTTGCCTTGGTGATGCTAACGCTTGCTGTTCTTTTGATAACAAACTATAATCTATTACCATCGATTCCGCACAGAAATGGTAATCATTATGTAATTTGTGTAGCGAATTTGGATAATCAAGATCAACTTCAACGAAATAGGAAACATCATCGGGTATCTTTTTTTCTGTCTCTGATAGAAATCGATCAACCGTGATCCAATGAAATCCGATAAAAGGCATTGGTTTTGCCATGGAACCACCGTAAAGATTATTACAATCTAGATAAATTATATACTTCGAAGGAAGGTCAGGGTTATACTGTTTCAGGTATTTGTTGTTTGTTTCAGCATATTTTTTTGTTATCACGCTAATACCACCTCGGATACCTTTTTCGATAAAATTGAACATATCCACATCTGTCAGTAATTCTAACCTTACCTTACTAAACTTTAGCAAAGCATCCCATGACAACCCAGGGGCAGAATAATACCAGCAAGGATCTAGTCCATAATTATTATAACTCACTTCACGAAAACTATCAAAAACATCTGCTAATAATAACACGTCAGTTTTCAAGTACAAATCATGATAATCACCAAAAGTCTTACAATCAAACTCTTTCCAGATATCTTGTGCATACCTGTACTCGTCATCGGTTATATTTTCGTTTTTAAGTTGTGAGTAAAATTTGTCTTTGTCAGGTAAAGATATTTCATCAAATTTACTCCAATCGTCGAGGTATTCGTATGGAAAAACTCCTTTTTTAGCTAGTAGATTAAATTTATCTCCAAAACAGTCTCTTAGGTTATCAAATTTACTACAACCTTTCACTAACTCATCTAACGAGGCTGCCATAAACTGCAGGCTGTCAATAAAACGTAATTTACCTAGCGTAACTGACATGTACTTTTCAAAATTATTGGGGATGCATTTGATGACGTTATCGAGTTTTAGATGAGCTTTTATCTCAGGATTACCAAAAGCTTCTACTATAATATGGCTATCATATCCTCGAAAATTGTGAAGAATAACCGGAATAAAATCTGGAGCATGAAATTTTAAATTACACTGATTATGAGCCGCTCCACGATACTGTCCAGTCAAATGACAATGGTCATGTACTTTTTTATCATCTTCAAAAGCTTTTTCACAAATATGACAAATTTCTGCTTGCTCGTGATTGGATTCTAGTTGAGGTGTTAATTTTAACATTGGCGTAACTTTTTTCAAATGAGTAAATATATTATCAACTTCATCAATCAACTGCTTGAGAAGCCAAACAGCTGGATTTTTACCACGATATAATTTGATTGATTTAGATAATCTAGAATCAGTACAACAAACTACCTTATACGCTACTCCACACGGAACATGATTTTGAACTTTTCTTGTACTCGATTGATTAGGATTATTTTCTACACCAAGTACAGGTTGAAGTAGGCATTCGAAATCAGCGTATATGACGAAAGGAATTTTTAGTTTGTGATTATGATGGACAAACTGTAACACACTATCTTTTTTAGATGGCATTGTTATTCTTTGCACATCACTACAGTACTGCAAATGCTTTTGTAATGTTTCATTGTTTGTACAGCCATGCAAGCAGCGGTAACAAAAGAACTTTTTGTTCTTATCCTTATTGTACTGTCTACCAACTAGTCCGTTAAAGTTTTTAATCCAAACATAATGGTTTTTGTAGTACAGTAAATTTATAGTTGATTGTGAAGCTTTTTCTGAAATATATCTCGGATATACGTCCTCCTTTTCATCTAGTCCGAAAACGTTAATTGAAACATTATTCTACTTTTCAAATTTTGGTATTTGATTTTCTGCCACTGGAAAGTTAATATCTTTAAAATTTAATCTAGACACATGACTGATATACCTTTCAACACGAGTAGCGTTTTTTTCTGCTGGAAATAGTGCGGAAAGAACAGCCCATTGGAAACATTTGTTATCTACGTTTTTGATGTTTATACAACATCTTTTACTTTTTATTTTTGGTGGCAGGTCGACGTATGAACTACCTCGTAATGCATTATATTTCATCGTGTGAAACAATATTCCTTTGATCATTTCAAACTTCCAACCCGAACCTAATTGACTAAATTCCTCTATTTTTTTCCAAATTTCTTGGTGTATTTCATCAGATAGTGATAATAGATCAGTCCCAAGCAAAACACGTCTTGATTTTGCGTTCATATAATGTTCTGCAATTTCCTTGTTAGTTAATTCTTCCATTATAACTAACTTTGAAAATATAACATGATATTGCACAAATAATCTGATACTTTTGTGTTTTTCGAGCTCACGTTTTACAATTGTCTGTAATAGTTGGTAAAGATTAGTTGCAGTAAAATTTACTAAAACAATTTGATTATCAAACTGATAACTATTATCAAAACCTGCAAAAGCAGTCACTATTTTATTAGGTTCTCCTATAAAGCTTCTCTTAGCTATATCATGCAATTTTAACATTATTATACTATAATGTAATATCTAATTGATACTTTTTTCACACTGCGCATGCGCTAAAAATCAATTAGAGATAAAATTATCTCCTATAATATAATGACAGCAAATCTAACAAACACATGTGAGCAAGAAGCATATCAAGTTCACCCAAAACATAACTTTACATCACACTGCGCACGCGCTAAAAATCAATTAGAGATAAAAAATATCACCTATAATATAATGACAGCAAATCTAACAAACACATGTGAGCAAGAAACATATCAAGTTCACCCAAAATATAACTTTATCTCACACTGCGCATGCGCTAAAAATCAATTAGAGATAAAAAATATTACCTATAATATAATGACAGTAAATCTGACAAGCGCACGTGAGCAAGAGATTTATCAAATTCACCCAAAGTATAACTTATACGCCGGAAATGTAATTGGTTCGGTTATTAACATTAAAACTAGAATACCTGTTGGCAAATTAACGTCAACGGGTTATAATATTAGTGTAAAGGGAGATAATGCTGAGAGGATTACAATGTTTAGAAAAGATTTTATTTACACGTTGTTTTGCGATGATATTCCAGAGGGACAGCGTGTATATCATTATAATGGTAAAGTCACTGATGATAATATTGAAAATTTATCCTTACAAGATGAGTTTCAGCCGCACCCAGTATTTGATTTATATGAGGCTAACGATCGCGGTATTATTAGAAATAGAAAAACTAAAAAAGTTCTTAGTACTATTAGCAATATGGGATATATCAGGGTAACTGTTAGAGGAACATCAACAAATCAAGTTCGTTATCTTGGTCATAGGTTTGTTTATGAGGTGTTCAATGGATCTATACCCAATGGTCTTGTTATTAATCACATCAATAATATACAAACTGATAATCGATTGGAAAATCTGGAGATAGTAACGCAACAGGAAAATGTGAGAAAAGGAAAAAATAGTAATGGTATTAATTTTAGATGCCCAATAAAACCTGTTATTTCAAAAAACCTCGAAACGGATGAGGAGATCGAATTCAAATCGATTTCAGCTGCGGCGAAATATTATAAGATAAATCCCACAGTCGTGAAAATTATAGCTGATGGAGCAACAAAATCAACTTTTTCAAGAGAATACGATGCTAGGATTGGTTTTAGATATGATATTTGATAGCTCGGTTTTAGTCAAGCAATGATGAGCAAATGCTATGATATCATTGTGATTAAATTTTAACGTTGTTACTACATTTTCATTAATTTTATCTTTTTCTGCTTCTGTTAGAAATATTTTATGAGAATCACCTTGCATTACAATAACATCAACACTATAACCCAACAAACATTTTCTTACCGCTTCGGCTAGTTCGTTATAATTTACTATATTAACTTTTTGGTGATATTTTATCTCATCAGTCATCTTATAATAATAAATTAGATAAAAATATATTATAATAATGGACTTGATGAAACGACTCGCTGAACTCTACGAAGAAGATACTAGTGATAAGGTCGTCAGCGATAAGGTCGTCAGTGATGAGGTCACGCATAGTATTACATTTTCCAAAGATTTCGTAGACAAATCTGTTGGTTATAGTGAAGATGATATTTTGTATAACAATGAATCTGATGATGATGGTGAAATAGTCACTGTTGCTGACAGATCTAATTACAGCAGATCAACAACTAAACGGTATAATGTCAAGTATCACATTGCTAAGCAAATAATTAAATTTAATTTTACCGTTGCCGAACAACAACTGTTCTGGCAGTTAATCAAACCTTTTTTAAATATCAAAATCCCAGGCCGACAGAAAAAAATCAAATTCGATTTCATATTTGTCAAGATTTTTAATCTAATGACGATCTCTAACGATCGTAATCAGTATCTAATATCATTATGTAAACCAGTAAAATGTAAATCTGTCAAACAAAAGTATGAGTTAATTTATAATAGCATTATATCATAATCTGCTTGGTTGGGATCCAACTGTTAAATTTATCACTATACCCACGCCATTTGACTAAACTTTTATCCCCTTTTTTCTAATCACTTTCTCGATAACAAAAACATCCTGCTCAGTTTTCTGTAGTTCTTGTTCATAAAAACTACTTACAATCGGTTCCCCTGCCAGATCTTTTAAAACATATGTTACAGGTAATGTTAAAAGTACGTTATCAACCACAAATACTTCTTCGCTCCAGTTCGGAGTAAATCCTTGTGCAAATACCTTTTTCATCAAAGAAATTCTAACTTTATCACCAACCTTAAATTTATGTCTGCGGTACATGTTTTCATTTGCTAATAATGGATTTTTAACAGCTTTTTTGGTGTCATTTTGATGGTTCGATGTTTCGTGTTATTATATTCGCTTACGATTTGAGAAAGGTCATCGATGTACCTGTTGGTGTTTTTAGCTGTCATATGTTTTTGTATTTTCTCGTTTAGCGTGCGACTAAATCTCTCAACAACAACGTTTTTACCTTCGTTTCCTGTAATATACCTTTTTATATTATTTTGTTCTAGAAACTGTTCAAACTTTTTGTTAAAAAACTCAGATCCGTGATCAGTCCAGATTTTGTTTGGTTTTCTTTCTGTACTCGTTATTATCTGCTTTAGCGCATCGGTCATTGAAGTTCCTGTCTTATCTGAAACAGGTACACTGAAAGCGTATTTGCTAAAAACGTCTATAACATTAAACAAATACCTTTTTGGAGCGCCATCAGCGCCAACGTTAAACTGAGATAGATTGGATACATCCACCAAATTTATTGCCCAGATATCATCTACACCATTAGCGACAACTTTACGTCGTTGGAACTTTTTTTTTAGGTCTGTGTAGTTCGACTGCTAGATCATCGTATACTTTATTTCCCCGATCGTGAGGTGATTGACGAGACTCTCCGAGTCCAAGTTTATATTTTGCTCCAATTATTCACTGAACAAATTTTCTATCAAAACGTTCTCGTAGATTTGTTGGCTTCATATCACGTAATTCGTCTAACATTACTTTATCACAATCTAATTTTGAGTTTTCATGATCACGATAACAGATATCATGACGCATTGCTATTACATCCACTTGATTGTAAGGCTCTTGTCCTGGCAATGGATTGTCGTTTTCATCTAGTTGTTGATGTAGCGGATTCCATGGACCAGTATACCGATGCCCTTGCAATGTCCAACCGCCTTTTGGTTTTGGTAATTTTCCAATTAGTTTATGTATATCTATACCTGACCCTATTATTTCTCTGTTGTTACAACATTGACAGTATGCGACAATTTTATTTTGTTCAAGACACAAATCTCTGTCAGAATCACAGTTGCATATCATTCTATATTTTTAGTCGTCGACTAAAATAATATTAGGATAACCAGATCCTAGCGGCGTCGCTGGAGATACTATCGCTGGGGATGTTTTCTTTAAAAATGTATTTTTTCTTTTTCCACAGATTGCACAAATACTTTTTAATATTATCCTGTTGTGTTTTGTTTTTTTCTTGTTTCATTAATATTTTCTGTTTTAGTTTTACACTTGAGACAGTATGTTGACATTATTATACTTGTAAGTTTAGATAAAATTAATTGCGATCTCATCATTAGCGTGAGAAGGTTGCTTATCAAACTGTAAAATAAATTTTAAAAAGTTAAGATTTCTACTCATCTGTCGGATAAACATAATACAATAATATCCGCAAGCAGACGTTCCAACAGGTTGGAGTTGATTTGACGAATAATACACCTTTTTAAATTTTTGTTCATATACTTTTTTATTACATCGCTTGGAGAAAGTCCAAACGAGTCGAAATAATTATTATTATAAACTGCTACCCAATGTGTGCCGGATCCGTCATTGAAATCTTGTATATTAATAACACATGAACTTACAGCAGATGGTGATTTTATTGCTGAGAGCTCATCTTTAGAATAAACTCCGTGAAATCCAGGAACTGCTTTTAACTTATCAATGATATCAAAATTACTCAACGGGGTCGACGAGTTCCTGGTAATGTTAGACCACGTCCGATTCCTAAAAGATTTGGCAGCAGACTTCCCGCTAGTCCCGCCAAAAGTGGAGCGAACGGAATAATTCCTCCTTGTTTTGTTTGATTGCATATGCATTTGTATTTTGGTGTTGGTGATTTTGTTTTTGTTGTTTTCTTTTTTTTTTGTTGTTGGTGATTTCTTTTTCTTTTGTGGCATTATAATATATTATTTACATAAAATTTACAATTTTTTTATTCCACTTCCACGAATGATACCATTACCTTTGACTGCTTTCTCCGTTGCGCCAGATATTGCTCCAGACGCTGCTGCTATTCCTAATGTGCCTAAGACTGGTAAAAGTTTAGGTATTATTGTACTAGTTAATACTGATAATGCCGGACCAAGAAAACCACCTTTTGCCATCGCTGTCATTTGTGCAGCACTCAAATTTAAAACAAAAGTTTTTTTACGATCATACTTTTTTACTTGATTTTTTGTTAGCATTAATTTTGTTAAAACACCATCAGAAATATTAGGATTGATTTTTAATGATACCTGTTCTCGCTTTGCAATAGCAGCTACTAATTTTTTGACCTGACCATCTGTCAAATACACTTCTTTTACAATATACCTTGCCATTTTATATAACAACTGTAGATTAAACTTGAACTGTCATTTTACCTCCAATAGAATCTACTGTGATAAATCTATCACTAATAACTAATGCGTATACGTACAACGGCGCTACTGGAACCGCCCCAAGTGTCCAGGTAATTTCAATATCCGCTGTGCTGTCTACAGCTCGCTCCTTATGTTTACTAACATCAAAATGAAATATAGGATAAAGCGTACGAAATTCCTCTGCTGATATTTGGGTTCCATCTTCAACATCTTGATATTTTTGCATTGCGTCAAGCAGGTACATGTACGGTCGAGAAATATTTTTATTAACGTCATCAGCAAAATTGCACTCGATAGCTCGTTCTGGATATTGCTTTGAATTTAATCTAGCGTATATTCGTCTGACATCAGCGTGGTCAAATATTGCATTATTTTGTTGTTGGTTTCCTCGTCGAGCGTGCTGTTGAAATACGACAAAGATATTTCTCGGCAGTTGTTCGCTTGATGTTGTTGTGACCCTCCATGTGTAGTCAGTAGTATTTGGAACCGCTGTCTGATATACCTTATGCTGCTTAAAGTAAATTCTGTTCGTATGCTTATCAAGCGTACTATTTAATTCTGACATTTTAGTGATTGATGGTGTTATACGTGGCATCCACAAAGCGAGTTTGTTTATGATAAACTGTACGTCAGCCCCTCCAGATCTAAACAAGCAATCGTTTTGGTCTGCTCGATCTAAAATAAGAGTATGTTTTACTCCACGGAATACTTTATCATGATTGCGACAAAAGCCGAAAATTGTGCTTAGCGGAAGCATCATTGTAATTTGACGTGATCCTGCTGCAAGTTTTCTTCGCCTAGCAAAGCCTTCGTTATAACGTGGATTTCTCACGTCAAGTGTGTTAAGAAGTAAATTTAACATTGCAGTACCGTCTGCAGCTGCTCCTGGTGGCGTTATATTTAGATTATTAAAAGCTGCTGTAAGAGAAACTCTTGTAGCGTTTGCATTAGCATCTGCAGCAGGTGCGACAATATCTAGTGCAGCAGCATTAGCAATGAGAAAATTTCTCACAATTACAGTATTTTCATCAGCATTAGCTCCATGTATTATAGCGCCTCTCTTTAAAAATTCTGTTGATTCAGCTATACCCCGTCCAGTATCTTTAAACCACATCATATTAGTTGCAGTTCATCTCGAGTAATCGTCGGAAAACGAAATAATATTTAAAATTGTACTTGCAACTTGTAGATGACTTGAAATATCTTCTACAGTTTGATTAGCCAGTTGATATCTAGCACTTTTGAATAAACACCACCCGTTATTTATAAGAGCTACTTCTGTTCCAACTGCAAATGCAGCAGGTGGATTGGCTACTGTCATAATCTGACCACGAACTTCTAACATAGCCTTATGTGGCAGTAGAAATACATCTTCGTCTCTGGTGTTAAAGGTTCTAATACCAGTTTTATTTGGTTCGTTAGAATTTTCATCAAGGTACTCAACAAACTCGAATTCTGTCACATCGTTGTCGATGTCATAAGTTTCTGTTAAGTCGAGATAATTTTTAACAGACATTTTATTTTATTAGATTATACAAAATTTTATTGTGGCACTGTTACTTTAGATATTAATTTTTGTATGATCTGCTCGCCCTTTGGTGATAATAATTTTTTTGTTGTTGTTATCATAGCTTTTTGAGTTTCTTTTGTTGGAGCGATTTCTGAGATAGCTTGTTTTATTTCCGATGCAGTCGGTGGATCACCTTTTATTTTATTAGCTATTTTTTGTCCCACCGCAGTCGCAGCGGCAGATGCAGGCCCAGTTGCAAAAGCTTTACCCGCGTCAATAGCAATTGGTGCAACTTTACGCGCTAGTCCTGGAATATTTTTAATAACTTTAGTGAATATATTTCCAAAAAATCCTCCTACTATTTTTCTTCGATAAACTTTTTTTCTTTGTTTCATTATATTTGATGTTTCATAATTTTTACTTTTGCTCGCGTAGATGTAAATAATAAGTTACAACTTCATTACTAACATGTAACTGTTTTCCTGATTGATCTGTCAACTGCATCCTTATACTTGATATTTGATCTTCAACGTTTAAAGGATAATATATAATATGTCGTGGAGTTATTTGCATGAGAGAACCTGGCGGGACTTCTGGTGAGAAACTGTAAATCGTTTGACCTTTGCTACCTTTTGATGTATAAGAGCCAGAAGCAGTAGAGCAATTTACTAATATTGAATTTACTTCTGTTATATTTGCTGGCAGTTCACTGTCATATGTAATAGGCTGATCAAGTGCAGTGTAAGTTTTTTCAGTAAATCCTAACAGTTGTGCAATACTTCTTTCTCTTGGTTCAAGATTGATTGCTATATTTTTCAAAGTTATCCTAGTTCGCAATGTGTTATAATTTGCTGCTAATTCAAAATTATCAGCCACACCGTTAGCTTTCGTTTTGAGCTCTTTGATTGTCTTGTTTAGGTCTTCAATATTATAAGCTCCTTGCGGAATTTTTATTTTTTTTGTTGTAGATATTGGAGATGTTGTAATCATAGTAAAATACATTTCATCGTTAACATCATTTTTCACGTTAGGTATAGCATTCCAGCAAGTACAAGAAATTAATCCAATTTCATATTGTTTTGCAGGATCTAGTTCTATAGGTGGAATATATTTTACTGAAAAATTTGCGCTATCTTCTGCAGACTCACTAGAGTTTAGTAATAATGTTGTTTGCATTCCTTTAATATTATATCATTTTACAAAATTAAGTCGCGGTGTAAAGTTTCATATTCGTCAGATGTTAATAATTCACTCGATCTTAGATGATCAAGTATGTCAATAATTTCATTATCAAGTTCAACACTATCATTCCCAGCTTCCTTTGACGATACTAATAACATTAATCTACCTATCATTTCAGTAGTTGAAGTAAATACTTTTACACCAGTTCCTGTTTTTTCTTTTCTATATTTTTTTACACGAGATTTATCAGAAGTAAAAAATTTCCTTCTAAAATCCCACCCACTAACAAAACCTTTTCGTCTACTATTTTCTGCTGCTTTTTTAAACGTGAGAGCAATGACACCGTTTCTCATTCATTCATAAAGTGGAATCATATTATCAATTTCTGCAACCGTGTTTATTTCATCTTTAGCAGTAACTCCATCATTAAATATTACATCTAATCTATCGAGTAATTCTTGATATTATACATTAGTCCACTTGTTTATGTCATCAATATCTATTATATTTTCTTTGTTTAAAAAATCATCATATTCACTACCTTTTATCTCATCATTTGCTATTTTTGTAAAATAAAGTCTTTGATCTCCAACTTCCATAAACTTTACAGTAAGCTCACCAACTCTTTGTTGCTCCTCTTTGATATCTTTTATATCTCCTGATAAACTTTTTATAATATTTGTTATTCCTTGCGTTGTTAACTCTGCTAATCTTCGCTCAAGTTCCAGCGGATTGTTTATCAATCGATCTGTTTCAGCTTGTCTAGCAGCAGGATCAGCTATATTTGCTGTAAGTGCCTCAATTATTTTTCTTTTTTCTTCATCAGTTCTGGTAACAAGTTTTGCAGCAGCTGCTTCTTGTTGTTCTTTAACAATTCCAACCAAACCTTTTTCCTGCAGTTGTTTAAGTTCTTCTTCTAACAGTGGTTTAGTTTCAGGTTGTTTACCTAATAATGCTTCAGTAACCGGCTTGAAAATTGTAGCTGTTGCTTCTGTAGCAGTTATTTGCCCACGTCGTGCTTCTTGTACTTTTTGCTTAAGTGATGCCTGAGATTGAGCAAGTTTTTTTTTTAGATCTTCTATGTGTTGTCTGTATCTTGCTCGTTTGTCCATTATTATAATTATAAATTTTATAAAATTGAAACGCTTTACTGTAAGTAACTGTTAATACAACAGCGAAACATTTTAGTTGGATCATTTGTAAGTTTATCAAACAAGAAAAAGTTAAATTTATCTTTTGTAGCATTACGGTAAAGTTCAATAAACTTATCTTTTGTCACGCCAACGCATTGCTCGCTTGCAATATTTCTAACGTCAACATTATCCAGTCCTGGAAATAAAATAAAACAACCTGTATTTCGCCTAATAAACCTGTCAACATTATAAAATCCTTGAGCGAGATAAACGGAATTACACAGTTTGTTACGTGACAGTGAGAAATATGATCTTATTTTGTTCATCTCCATGTTGTTTAGCGGAATATCATCAAAAACTACTATCTTATGTTCATCTGCATCAAGTTGATTAACTGGAATAAGATCTTCTGGCTGCCTAATTATAAAAAAATCTTCACCAGCTTTAAGACCATTACGAAGCTTGTTATTATACTCACTTAATAACTCATACTTATCTTGCTGTGGATTGATTGTGTAAATATAAACTCTATCGTAGTTAAAATTATCACCAAGAAGCAAGTTCATAAGCAAATTTGTTTTCCCCGATCCAGTTCGCCCAACAATAAGATAATGACAATCAGGAAGTTCATTGTTATGTTTATGCTTCACTAGTCTCTCTGTATCAAAGTTTAGTATCGACGATTTTGCCATTTTGTATAATATTAAACTAGTGTTGATAATTTTATCTAGGACAGTAAATAATGAGTTATTATACAAAATTTGGAACATTATTAGGAGATTTATCCACAGGTGACTTATCCAAATATGCAACTCTTGATCGGCTCAAAAATGAAATCAATAATTTACTCAATCTTACCAGCGTAGATCCAGATGAAGTCGTCATTTTCCAGGACAAAGAAGGACGATTAAAGACGAGTAACGTAAAACTGTCAGATGTAGTTGTACGAAATCCAAGTGGGAATATTGTTATGACACAAAACAAGATTACAGATCTTGGAAACCCAACTGAGGATGGGGATGCTGTCACTAAAAAATACGTCAATGATTGGGACGCTTCAATTACAAATGAAATCACAGCGCTCAAAACTGATTTTACCAGTCACGTGAACACATTTTTAAGATTTCGCAGAAACATAAACAAAATTAGAGATGAATTTTTTGGAAATCCATCAAATGTTAGCATTACACTCGCTAATATTAACACAAATCTCAATGATATTAACACAAAACTCAATGATATTATTAGTGGAATTCCTAATATTGCTGAGAAAACGAGTATGATTAAAATTCCTCACAAACAGATTAAAAATATTGTGTATACTGTTGCATCTGGGTCTAGTACATGGATGAGGCAAAATAATTCTATCAAATACACTGCAGAAGTTACTGGTATGTATAGATTGTCAGTGATTAGCACTGTAAATTTTAAAATATATACCACATCATCTTCATTACATAATTTTAATAGGTCTTTTGGAACTGTAATTATATTATTACTAAAAGGTATTGAAAAAGAATTTTCAATTGAACTGGTTGATACAATTCCAGTAGTTGAAGCCGATTATCATTGGTGTTTGGAATTTGTAACTGATTTATCATAACTATGTAAATAAATATTATAATGAAAAAAAGTATAGTTGATTTTAATCATATTTCAAAAGAAATTTCAGAACAGGATGTGGACGCACTAATACAATACTATAAATATTATCACAAAAAACATTGGTGTGTTAAAAAATGTTACAAATACTACAACAAGATCCTTCGAGTAATATCATATCTACCATTGTTAATGACCAGTTCCGGTATAATTTCAAGTGGGATATCGTTAAATCCCTTTTTGTTAATTATATCTGGTATTGGTGTTTCACTTACAGCGGCGTGTAAAAAAGTAGAACCAAGACTTTTGATAAAAAAGCATGGATGTTTAACATCAATTAAAACTTACAAGAAACTACTTGATCAGATCCGGTCTTACCTACGAGGAGTCAAATATAATATGGATGATTTATTACGTGAATTTCGTATTATTGATAATATGTTAACAGACATTCTACCAATGAGGGTTAGCAAGTATGAAAAAAAATATCAAAAAAAAAATATGAGTAACGTAAAATTTTATCTAAACTTAAGATAAAATATAACTAAAATAATATCATTTTCATTCTAATGCTAGTTTAATTTCCACCTTGTTAACTGAAACATTCTAATGCACAGTTTAATTTTCATCCTGTTATCTTGTGGTAAAAACCCGTTTGCCGTCTTTAGAATAATTGTATTCCACACATGCGCTGTTCTAACAAATTAGTCACCTCTGTGTAAAGAGCTTATCGCATTCCAACACCTGTTGTTTTGTTTGGTTACAAAATACCTGTTTACATAGTAGTAGTAGGGGGAAAAAAGAGGTGGGGAGGGTGAGTCAAAACCCTGTTTTATTTTGGAAAAAAAGGGGGTGGGGTGGGGGATAATTTAGGACTATAATTTATACTTGTTTGGAGGGTAAAAAAAACAAAGTGAGTTGAAAACCTGGTTTTCCTCTACTACTTCAATGCCGTATAACCGGTGTATAAAGAAAAGCCCCATACTCGTCGCATGCAATCTCCATCCACGAATGAACCTCGGAAATAATTCCGTTTCTCCTTCATACCATGATCCTGTTCAATAGACAATTGATAATAAAGTTGTAAAGTCATCGAATAAAGCAATCGTTATTATTCAAAACATGAAGAAAAATGCATGACCATCGGGTCAGAGAGTCAAGACAAACTCGTTAGAGAAACTGCATACAATAGAGTTTCCTGTAGAGACGATTATTTAGCAATCATTCTTCGATTCCGCTGAGCTACTCATCTGCAAAAGAAACTATTCCTACGAGTACTTGATCAAACTAAATGGTTCTTTGAAACAAAATCGACACCGTCATTGCTTTCGTTGACGTCACGCGAAAGCCTATCGATCGAGAGCTTTGTGCAAGGGAACACAGACTGTACAGCATTTGGTCGTCAAAATCTGTTTAACAACCATACCTTGTATTTGCGCACAGATGTGTTGCTGCTTGAGAAAATCCTTTCGACGTTTTGTGATAATGCCATGTCATATTCAATCTTCCGCAATCCCACTCGTCATCCGATAAACCGCATAGCCTTAAATACTTATAGCATGTGCCTAGATATTGATTGCATGTGAGTTTAGTCAAAAAGTAGTTGTATGGAAGCATATGCACACTTTTATGTACAAAAATTAGATATCATGTAGCTCAGGGGTCCATATTCAGGGGAAAGGCAATACAAAGGAGTCCATATGAAGCCTTATTCTTCTAAACGGCAATAAACAATGAATTACATTCGAAACTTTATGAACTTTAAACATTCAGTGATAGACTGCTATCTTTTGCATACAAAACATAATGATGTATAAAACCATCATTTACAAATAAAACAGACACCATAGACCTTTAAATAGTTTTATTTATATCCATCTGTGCGACTTTCTTGAAAGAACAATCTACTAAACACATGAGTAAAGATATAAGGTTCACATTATAAAACATTGAACTTGTAATGATAGTCACCAGAGAGGTGAAGACAGACGAGTTAGGAAGAGAGCAATTAGTAGGGCGTGTACTTTTATATAGATTAAGTATCTCACTATAATTGCAGTTAGCAGCAAGTTTTCTTCCTACATCACTTTCATCAATTGTTTTAGTTCGTCTTTGTAAAATTGATATGATCTCTTATAATATATAATTATTCGAAATAACTACAATGATGCACAAAATGAATGCATTAAATTAACATATTACTTTAGATAAATTCAATGCTTTCACGGTATGCTATGAAATAAATATAGAAATCCAAATAGAATGTATATAAGTTGCATAAATGCAATGTTTGCACGGTATGCTCTGAAATAAAGATAGAAATCTAGATCGAATCTATTATAGTGTCATAACTAAATGAGATCCTGAGTTTCAAGAACAAAAACAGTCAAGTTCATCGAAGTTTGCATTCTTGAGTATCCGACATTCGACAGCCATCTCCATCGAAAAATTTCCGAAGCATATATATGAATGAATTTACATTTCTTTAAAGAAACTATCTGTCTACAGCTTGTACAAAGCTAAAATTGATAAATGTTTTATTGTTATATTTTGTTTTTATAATTTGATTCCCTTTAGTATACGTAAAATAAAATATCAATTCAGAATAAATGTAATATATCAATACATGTACATGGATATTTAAAAATGGAGCGCAAATTCTAAAAATGAACTAAATAAATTTATCATTGGTTTAATATAAGGGAGAAATAACCATGGTTCAGACAGGGACGTATTGTATCAATTATTCCTAACTGAACTCAAATTGTCCAGTAGAAAATTAAACCACCAAGTATATGCAAGTTGATGATTGAAGATAAATTAACTTTTGCATAAGTTTATCAACGGTCTTGAAAAAAATGTTACTTTGAATATATATATATATATATATATATATATATATATATATATATATATATATATATATATATATATGTATATGTATATGTATATGTATGTATGTATGTATGTATGTATGTATGTATGTATGTATGTATGTATGTATGTATGTATGTATGTATGTATGTATACGCTGAAACACGTTATGATAACTAAAATCACTCTAATATATCTGAATATACTTGAAATTACATAGCTTTTCAATCTTTATATATTTTCTTTTGTATTTTTGTTTGAATGAATGGATCGTGTGGGAACATAAGTCCTTCAGTTAAGAAAATGTACAGTCCGCTGATAAGCAATCGTTGTAGGAGATTTATTGAATTATCGATCTCCAGGTATTTATAATAATTGTGAGGTAGCGAAAGGCACATGAGAATATGCAGAATTAATGCGATGTAATATTGTTTGAAGTCTTGCATATTTAGTTATACGAGGATTCTTTGTGAAACATTATAAACAATTAGTGTTATCCGACTGTAAGTTTCGCGCAATAGTTTAGATATAATAAGATATAGAGTAGGAAAATATTAGCACATTAGGTCAGTTGGACGAGTAAGTATCCCAAAGGATGGGGTAATTGTGGAAAAAAGGATCAAGTTCAAGGCTCAAGCTGTCCTTTACTCAGAGACTAGTTGTTGACCTCTTCCGGTATAATGCAGTATCGATTTATGATGGAACTATTCATCTCAAACCATACTATTTAGCTAGATATAATCTATTTAAATACAAGGAAAAGCGAAGACAAAATAAACCATGTGCTTATGAAAGGACGTTTTCAGTGTAGAAAGGATGCTAATCGTAAGGATAAATACAGTTAGCCATTTCATGAATGAGCCACATTTCTTAAGAATGTTAGGCAGGAGAAATATTTGTCTAGAGAGTAGAAATAAAGCAAATGTTATACACTTCAAATGTCTTGGTTTCTCTTCGCGTGGTATTAATTCTATAAGGATATTATACTATTACTGTGTTACAGTTATTATGACGCATTATACCAGTCATAATAAGCCAAAGCAGCCTTTGTGTACTTATATGCTCGCTAAATCAACGTATCTTTTTAGGATTACGTGGGCATATTAATGGATAGGCATTACGTATACATATTAATGGATAGCCATTACGTGCGCATGTTAATGTATAGCCATTCCATAAGTATACTTATGAACTTTGCATGTGTGTTGCATATATTAGCAGTTGAGAGAAGATCGCAACAGAAAATAGGTACAACTGTTTTTAGACGAAATATAATCAGAAAATACTGTGTTCTTAGCTTGTTCAATTATCAAGACATCACTAATCTGGTCATTTTATGTGGCCAACCTACACTGCTAAATAATAAAACAATATCTAGGAGCAAAATTACAAATTTCCGCAACAATTGTAGATAAATGATTAAATGAGTGTGATAAGAGAATAGTTTTCAAATTAATTAATCTCTTAGGTTCTCTTCTTCTGGTAATAATTCTACAAGGATATTATATTGTTAAAGTCTAAGAGTTATTAAGGCGCATCATAATAGAGTCATAATGTATAAGCCAACTCAGCTTTTGTGTACTTTTATGCTGTCTAAATCAAAGCTATTGAACGCAAACTACCACAATTATACTTTTTAACGACTTTTGTCAATTTGTAAATGTTGCAATATCTAATATATTTCATCTGCTGGTATTCGTGTCCTATCATCCCATGATAATGATCTCTCTATTACGCGATCTATGTTCAAGTTATCAAGGCAAATACACAGTAAAATGTTAATCTAATCAACACTATTCACTTTATTTTTCAGTGAATGAGCACACATTATTATGTTCTTCCTGTTATAAATAATACTAATGAACTCAGCATGATTCTTGCTGGAATAAAAATTTGAAACTGGGGAATTTTTACAAAAAATCCTTGTTCATCCAAAGTTTAAATTGCAAGCAGTAATTGACTTTGTCAATATTCAGCGCTGACATGAAGGCCAGACTCTATTCATTTGATAAAAGAATTAAACGTTTGTGATACTAATCATGTCAGTAATGTTCACACTACCAGATTAACAAATATAATTTTTTTTAAAACTCAGAATAGGTAAAATTATATGGCTAGTTCATAATGCACCCCTGCAACGATAATTTATTCCAGGCAAACCTCGTGTTATACAGCACCGCAATCTTCACCTTTTATGTTTCAATATAAGTAGAGCCATGAAATGATGCTTCATTTACTTACGTATGGTCATGATGCATGTTCATCGTGAATTTAAACACTTACCAGAAACTGAAAGGAAATTGAACATCCAATTAATGTTGTTTCCGTATTCAGACTCACTAAATACAAGACTATGATTTATCATTATCAAGACGCATTATAACAAGAGCACGCTACATACAGAGTGAGAAAAACTCAATCTCTTTCGTCATTGATAGAAATCGAAATACATCATAGGGATGCAATTATAAAGTATGAATAACATGGTAATATATATTTTACTATAACAACATTTTGTCGAATGCTAGTTTATACATTATAATGATCTTACACGGGTGACCTAATATTTTACTCAGATAAAGTCTGTGCTATTTTAAGCCTTTTTACTCAGTACAATCAAGATACTCTCTTACATGTTTATTGGAAATGCAATTATGTATTTTTAACGAACCTATTTGTATATGTAAAGTTATATAACAATATTTAAGTCGTAATCATGAAAAGATCGTAAGATATAATGGTAGCTGGCGACATTATATATTCGGTAAAAATAATGAGCTAACAATAAAAGCATGGAAAAGAATAAATATCTTGCGATGAAAATCAGTAGAACTTAAGTATGCCTACCGTATATCACCTTTAAAAGACAGATGCACTAAGTATAAACTAGAGAAATAATGCAAAATACGAGTTGGTCAAGAATAATCGTGAGCCAAGCAACATTTAATTGTTTCATATAATAATAGTATCGATGAAAGAAAATATGAAATGCGTTCAATAGGAATTTAAATATATTATAATGTAATATGTTTGTAGCTATCACATTCGATACGGCTTGTGAGTTCGAAATTCGTTAGCTTTAGGTTCACCACATGCCCAGCAGACAAACAAGGTAAGACATAGTGAGAGATTGAACCTAAAAAATAATTTATCAGAAAAGAAAATATTTTTGAACGTTACACGGAGTGTTATCGTTTGTTATAATACATATCTTCCAAACACATCCACACTTATTTCGATAGACTTAAATGTTAACCTAAAATAATTTACTAGATTGATACTCTCAAGGTGAATCGAATTACGAAACAGTGTATCTGCTACGCTATAGCAGATTAAATAATGATTTATTCAAACCTATTTGTTTTCATTGAATAACAAGTTAAAAACAGTAGACAAAAAGCCACAATATTTTTTTTAATTGAAATTAATTCTGTAATTAAATAGCAATTGTAATCTCTCTTTCAAAAGAGATCCACAGAGAACTATCACATATGTAAGAAGAAATTAATCGGTTCATAACATTTATCATGCAAAGTTAAAATCAACACACATGAGGCCAATGTACTTTGGCCACACTTTCTAATTTTTTATAGCTGCTTACTAATAGCGTTTGCCTTTTGCTACTTTCTGAACAATTACTCCACATAGTTGGTGGACCACTATACACAATATATATGGTTCAATAAAGGACGAAATAACTTATGCACTATTTACATTAAGTTTGAGGATTGGATCACATCTGCAGTTATTCTACTTGCAATAAAAAAGAAATTAATATCTTCTTTGACTGAATTGAGATTGAATATAGTTGTATTGAGAATGACTGTTGCATTAGACATATATGAGATAAAACTTTATGCGAAATTATATATCAATCTATCTACATACATACACACATACACACATACACACATACATACATACATACATACATACATACATACATACATACATACATACATACATACATACATACATACATACATACATACATAAAACATACATACATACATACATACATACATACATACATACATACATACATACATACATACATACATACATACATACATACATACATACATACATACATACATACATACATACATACATACATACATACACACATACATTTATACAAACATATATACATACATACATACATACATACATACATACATACATACATACATACATACATACATACATACATACATACATACATACATACATACATACATACATACATACATACATACATACATACACACACACACACACACACACACACACACACACACACATACATACATACATACATACATACATACATACATACATACATACATACATACATACATACATACATACATACATACATACATACATACATACATACATACATACATACATACATACATACATACATATATAAAAATGACATTTAAGCCAAATAAAACACACCTACCTACCTACCTAACTACCTACCTAACTACCTACCTACCTACCTACCTACCTACCTATCTACCTACACACACATACATACATACATACATACATACATACATACATACATACATGCATACATGCATACATGCATACATACATACATACATACATACATACATACATACATACATACATACATACATACATACATACATACATACATACATACATACATACATATATAAAAATGACATTTAAGCCGAATAAAACACACCTACCTACCTACCTAACTACCTACCTACCTACCTACCTATCTACCTACACACACATACATACATACATACATACATACATACATACATACATACATACATACATACATACATACATACATACATACATACATACATACATACATGCATACATGCATACATACATACATACATACATACATACATACATACATACATACATACATACATACATACATACATACATACATACATACATACATACATACATACATGTATGTATGTTTATGTAGGTGTATGTATGTATATGTATGTATGTGTATATATGTTTGTTTGTATATATATATATATATATATATATATATATATATATATATATATATATATATATATATATATATATATATATATATATATATATATATATATAATCGATTTTCACTGTTGGATTTATATTAAAGTTTCTTAAATTTTTCATGAAATAGCTTGCGTTTTATCCAGGAAGAATAAGTTTCATTTACTATGTTGCATAGGTATGTATATGTGTTTATATGCTTGAATGAATGTGATCGCAAAATGAAACAAAAAACGTCATGGTGCAGGTTAGGTAATCTAAATATTGTACAGTATTTACTCAAAATTATGAATAAATATTACATCTGCTTTAATTACACTCCTTTATCTTTATAATAGTTAATGTAATTATTGCTTTGCTAAATTCCTCTGATTATATTAATAAACTTTGTTCCATTGGGAAAAAAATGGTCTGGTCTAGAATAGTCAGCATAACAGATCAGCTTACGTATTTAACTGGTGTTATAATTTTCTTATCGAACTCGTGTTATAATTTTCTTAAGTCGTGTTATAAACTTACTACTAACCTTGAGAACATAACTGAGAATGGAGGACATATCAACGTATGAAAAAAATCAAATTGTTGACATGCTTTTCTTTAAAGTTATGCTACCAAAAAATGTGCAAAAAATGTTTAAAATCGGAGAGAAAAATGAAATATCCTACAGATGTATCTGAAAATTTGGATTACGAATATATAGTATATGGTATAATATAAATATTGACAGTATATTTAAATTAATTATTTGATATCATTTAAGTATGGACAGTAAATATAATTTAATTATATGTTATAATGAAAGCACCGACACCGAATCTAATTATCTGTTGTAATGTCTATAATTATTCTCCTAGTATGAACAAAAATATATTAGACATATATAATGCATTCATTGGTTTAAACATAATGAGCTGTAGTACAGTTAATATGCTACATTTGTTGACTTTATGTTTCGCTATAAAAAAGGGTAAAACGGTGCGAAATTCTGAACTATCTGGATCTGGTAATCTTTTTTGGGGGCATTTGCATTGGAACTAACGGAGGTAATTTTTAGCTGTTAGATCAGTAACTCAGTTGCAACCGTGAAACCCTCTACATACAAAAGTTAGCTTCAAATTTAAACTATTTTAATTGTATGGATATCGTCCGACAGGTCATATCGAAAGTGAATGGGGAGAGTTCAAATGGCTAGATTTTTAAAGCAGGTAACCTTCACGTCATATTTTTCAACAAATATGGCTTGCATTATATTCTAGCTTACATAGATCGGATACAGGCGTGTTTGCGATCCAAACTAGGAATGTATTGTAATATTTCCAAGCAGCTCCTTTATGGTGTAATATTTTTGAGTTAGCTGACGATGACCTATATAGTTTTTTGTTATTGTAGTAGTTTTCTAGCATGTAAGATATTATAATAAGATTTATTTATATGGTTGATCTGATAGAAGCTGAATATCAGAGGAAACCGCAGTTTTACATCACATATACTAAATTACTGAAGGAAACATGATTCAAGGTGTAGCAGTGTCACTCCACATTGCGAAATACGTTTGTTAATAACCTGCGTTCAAACTTCATTTATATCCTGATGAGCAATAAATTATCACAAGCCAAAATCATTGGCAATGAATATGCATTATCTTTCACATAATATTGGATATTCTAACTTTTACTCATATATTTACATTTCATAAATGCACTGACAATTGGTCACTACATCCAAAATAAACTTGAAAATACATGATCGAGTTAAAGAAATTATTTATTCTAAATTTCCATCGAATTTTAATGTAATCCTACATTCACATCGAATTATAATGTAATCGTACATTCCCATCGAATTCTAATGTAATCATAAGTTCTCATAGAATTATAATGTAACTCTACATTCCACTCGAATTCTAATGTAAGACTACATTTCCATCGAATTTTAATATAATCCTACATTCCCATCGAATTCTACTCTAATGCGGAGTTCCTGTAAAAGCTGCATTGACAATAGAAATATACTACATGAACCGTTCCGTTGTATTGTTTATATATGGTAATTGATGAGGTAAAGCGCATATACTGGACAAGAGTGAACTGAATGCGATCAATGCGTTCTAAATATACTTGAGTGATTTGACTTCGACTATAATATAATGCAAATGTATTGTTAGTGACATATTATGAACAGGCAGATTATATAGTTTAACATCTTTTTCTGCGACAAAATTTAAATTAAATAATCAAATATTTGTGTCTCATGCAGCTTGCATAAACATTAAAACTTACGCAGCGCTAAAACGACCAAACTTGCTATTACTCAATGAATGCATCAAACACCAAATAATACCAATAATAAGCTATTTGTGGTTTATCAGGATTACGCAGTCATAATAATGTCAAAGCCATTCCATAAATATGCTTAAAAGAATTGCATCTGTTTTGCATACAATTAGTAGCTGAAATAAAAGGCAAAAATGATGCATAAACATGGTATCAGAAACAAAATATTTTACACTCTTTAGACAAAATTCAATTCGATGAAACTTTATATTTAGCTTGTCTTATTATCAAGATCTAACAATTCTGATTTTTTTTATCAATATCTTACATAACCAAATCTCTCGAAAGGTTTATCTAAAAACAAATTCTAAAAGCTTCCCCCCCGAAAGAAAACCGCATCTGAAACTGTAAATATATAATTGAATACATGTGCTATGAGAAGCTTTTTATGTTGCTGTCTTCTTTCTAAAATGAAAAACCTCTTGTTAGTTGGTGATCATTCGTGTTGTGTTTGTAATATTTGTACAGGGATAGTCAATTATTGCAGTTTTCTTGTATGCTCTATATATCAATATTCTTCAACGTAGATAAACAAACTTGTAATTGTATTTTACAAAATGACATTTTCATGACTTCAATTATTTGAGGTGTTGGTATCATTTGCGTATAGCTGATGTGTGTGTATACAAATATATATATATATATATATATATATATATATATATATATATATATATATATATATATATATATATATATATATATATATATATATATATATATGTGTGTGTGTGTGTGTATGTGTGTGTGTGTTTGTGTGTGTGTGTAAAATCATGAGAATGATGGTACTGAAATTATATACAAACAAGAAATATACTATGGAACACAAATCGTGTAATAACAGTCGGCAATTCACAATTCAAATATCAGACAGAAACAAGAAAGATACATCATGCTTATAAACAAAATTGATTTTGTTAAATGGTTTATTTCACCTATTCTCTCAAGTAAACACGAATTTTGTCAATTTGTAAAATATTCAATATCTCATATATTATGCATGCTGTTCATCATCATCATCATCATCATCATCATCATCATCATCATCATCATCATCATCATCATCATCATCATCATCATCATTATCGTTGGCTGCTTAGTATCTCAAGACCATCTGATTAGCGCCCTTGGAATGTTGTTTATTTCTGGGGTTTAGGCATCGTTTGTTATGGCTGTGCAGGCCAATAAGCGAGTGACAGTCCCTATTGCAGTTGGAGTAGACTTTCTGGGAAGTCTGATATGCTTGGTTTGCTGCTGCACGCTTCTGTTAGTGCCATCTTATCATACAATGACATCGATATCTCTATTACATGATTTAAATATCATGCTATCAGTAGTAGTAGTGGAAAACAAGATTTTTATCCCAAACCTTGTTTTGTTTAACCCTCCAAACAAGTATAAACTATAGTCCTAATCCATCCCCACCATTTTTTTCAAAAAGTATTAGTACGGTTTCTAACCCACCCCACCTCCTTCTCTGTTATTACAGTGTTAATGAATTCATGTAGAGAGTTATGTACATGATCGGTATAAAGATAAACTATCTTATACTGTACAGGTAAGTTAACAAAAGGTATTTTACAAAACATCAGGTGTAGGAATGTTATGTAAATTAATAATTCATCCAAGTAAGCTCTTTTCATACAGAGGTATGCAGACAGGTATTTTGTAACTAGACAAAACAACAGGTGTTGGAATGCCATGTAAATTGATGATTCATCCAGGTAAGCTCTGTCATACAGAGGTGACGAATTTGTTAGAACAGCGCATGCGTGGAATGTTTACGAACTATTCTAAAGACGGCAAGACCGGTTTTGTAATCAGTCTACCACAAGATTTTCATCAGATGACAATTGCTGTGCAGGGTGGAAATTAAACTGCGCATAAGAACGCGGTGATTTCAGATAACAAGGCGGAAATTTAACTACGCATTAGAATGAATGTGAGAGGTAAGTTATATTATTTTATACCTCATGTTTCATTAGATTTTACTAAAGTTAAATTTTTCAAACTTTATTTCTTTAGCTTAGATAAAATTTCAGTCGGAAAAGATAAGATCTATCAGTTATCCTGGATTTTATACTGCAGATTACAGGTATGAAAACAACCTTACACGATCACCTGTGTGTAGATTCTTAGTACGCATTAGAGCGTGGCAATTTCAGTTAACATAGTTAAGGCGGAATTTAAACTATGCATTAGGGAAGGTAAGTTATATTATATCTTAAGTTTAGATAAATTATACGTTACTCATATTTTTTTTTTGATAATTTGTTTCATACTTGCTAACCCTAGTTGGTAGAATGTCTGTTAACATATTGTCAATAATGCGAAATTCACGTAATAAATCATCCATATTATATTTGACTCCTTGTAGGTAAGACCGGACCTGATCAAGTAGTTTCTTGTAAGATATAACCGATGTTAAACATCCGTGCTTATTTATCAATAGTTTTGGTTCTGCATTTTACACGCCGCTGTAAGTGAAACACTAATACCGGATATGATTTACAAAAATGGAGTTAATGATACCCCACTTGAAATTTTGCCAGAACTGGTCATTAACAACGAAAGATATGATATTACTCGAAGGATCTTGTTGTAGTATTTGTAACATTTTTTTACACACCAAAGTTTTTTGATATTTTTAGTATTGTATTAGTGCGTCCACATCCTGTACTAGAATATCTTTTGAAATGTGATTGAAATCAACTATATTTCTTTCATTATAATATTTGTTTACATAATCCCTAGGTTTGGTATTAATAATTCAGCTACAAATTCCAAACACCAACTATAACCGATTTTGTCTGGAATTGTATTAACAAGTTCAAGTGTAAATTCTTCTTCAATATCTTTTAGTAATAATATAGATACAGTTCTAGAAGACCTATCCAAATTATGCAATGGAGATCTGGTTTAAATATTAAAAAATTCAATGCTAAGCACTGACAATCTATACACAACTGTAACCTCTGCAGTGTATTTGATAGAATTATTATTTTGTTTTTTCCATGTACCAGACCCAGAAGCAACAGTATACACAATATTTTTATGTTTGTGAGGAATTTTAACCATTCTCGTTTTTTGAGTAATATCAGGAATTCCACTAATAATATCATTGAGTTTTGAGTTTATGTTTCTGCGAAAAGTTGTAAACGTACTCACGTGATTGGTAAAATCAGTTTTGAGCGTTGTTATTTCATTACTGATTGGAACGTCCTGATCATCGACGTATTTTTGGTTTACAGCATCAAAATCAGACTAGGGTGTTCTGAGGTTAGTAATGGAATTATTGCTCATATGGAGAAATACACGAATTATACCACCATTGACTGACATGTACTTTGATTCTTGATCGTCGACGTATTTTTTAGTGGCAGCGTCTCCATCTGTAGTTGGGTTTCCAAAATCTGTGATCTTATTCTGGTTCATAACAATATTCCCACTAAATAAATCACCAGATTTTTTGATAAAATCATCCACTGACCTACCAGAAACTTGTATCTTACCTCGATTTTTAAAAGTTACGATATTATCAGTAACCGCATCAGTATTTCGTACAAGTACGTCTGACAGTTTTACATTACTCGTCTTTAATCGTCCTTCTTTGTCCTGGAAAATGACTACTTCTTTTGGATTTACACTGGCAACATTTAGTAAATTATTGATTTCATTTTTGAGCTGATCAAGAGTTGCATATTTGGATATGTCAGCCTGATAACCTTCCGTGGATAAATCTCCTGATAGTGTTCCAAATTTTGTATAGTAGCTCATTATTTACTCTCCTAGATAAAATTATCAACACTAGTTTAATATTATAACAACAATGGCAAAATCGTTGATATTAAATTTTGATACAGATAGACTGGTGAAACACAAAAATAACAATGAACTTCCTGATTGTCATTATCTTATTGTTGGGCGAACTGGATCGGGAAAACAAATTTGCTTATGAACTTGCTTCTTGGTGATAATTGTAACTATGACAGAGTTAAAACTTACACAATCAATCCACAGCAAGATAAGTATGAGTTATTAAGCGAGTATAATGACAAACTTCGTGATGAACTTAAGGCTGGTGAAGATTTTTTTTATAATTAGGCAGCCAGAAGATCTTAGTACAGTTAATAAAATTCTTGCGGATGAACACAAGATAGTAGTTTTTGATAATATTCTGCTAAATAACATGGAGATGGATACAATAAGATCATATTTCTCACTGTCACGTAACAAACAGTGTAATTTTGTTTACCTTGCTCAAGGATATTATTACAACAAGCACGACGTGGGCAAGTGCCTGCTACCGAAGCAACAGCTAAAATTTTCAAGCCGGTTACTGAAGCACTATTAGGTAAACAACCTGAAACTAAACCACTATCAGAAGAAGAACTTAAACAACTGCAAGAAAAAGGCTTGGTTGGAATTGTTAAAGAACAACAAGAAGCAGCTGTTGTAGAAATTGTTACTAGATCTGAAGAAGAAAAAATAAAACTAACTGAAGCACTTACAGCAAATATAGCTGATCCTGGTGCTAGACAAGTTGAAACAGATCGATTGATAAACAATCCGCTGGAACTTGAGCGAAGATTAGCAGAGTTAACAACGCAAGGAATAACAGATATTATAAAAAGTTTATCAGGAGACATAAAAGATATTAGAGAGGAGCAACAAAGAGTTGGTGAGCTTACTGTAAAGTTTATGGAAGTTGGAGAACAAAGACTTCGTTTTATAAAAAGAGCAAATGATATAATAAAAGATAGTTAATATGATGATTTTTTAAAGAAAGAACATGTAGAAAATATTCATAATATAAGCAGGTGGACTGATGCAGAATATCAAGCATTACTCGATAGATTAGATGTAATGTTTAAAGACAGAGCTGCTGATAAAGAACAAATAAACATGGTTACAGAAATTGAGGATATGCTTTCACTTTACGATATGATGAGATATAGTATTATCGCTAACATGTTTAAAAAAGAGCAGAAAATAGTAGAGCAAAACCTTTTGTTGGTGGGTGGAGTTTTAGAAGGAAATTTTTTACTTTTGATAAAAATCGTGTAGAAAAATATAGAGAAGTAAGAACAGGAACTGGTGTAAAAATATTTACTTCAACTACTGAAATGATAGGTAGATTAATGTTATTAATATCATCAAAAGAAGCTGGGAATGATAGTGTTGAACTCGATAATGAAATCGTTGACATTATTGATCATCTAAGATCGAGCGAATTATTAACATCAGACGAATATGAAACTTTACACCGCGAGTAATAGCGGAGACCTAATTTTGTAAAATGATTTAATATAAAAGGAATGCAAACAACATTATTACTAAACTCTAGTGTGTCTGCGATAGATAGCGCAAATTTTTCAGTAAATTATATTCCGACTATCCAACTAGATCCTGCAAAACAATATGAGATTGGATTAATTTCTTGTACTTGCTGGAATGCTATGCCTAACGTGAAAACAGATGTTGACGATGAAATGTGGTTTACTATGATTACAACATCTTCAATATCTACAACAAAAAAATAAAATTTCCACAAGGAGCTTATAATATTACTGATCTAAACAGGACAATCAAAGAGTTCATAACAAAAGCTGGCGGTGTGGTAGATGATTTTGAATTGGCAGCGAATTATAACACATTACGAGCTAGGATAACTTTGAAAAGTATGTTAATCGGTCTTGAACCAAGAGACAGAAGTATCACACAACTGTTAGGATTTACTAAAATAAATTATGATGCGTTTAATCGGCCTATTACATATGACAGCGAACTGCCAGTAAAGATATCAGAAGTAAATACGATATTAGTAAATTGCTCTATTGCTTCTGGCTCTTAAACATAAAAAGTTAGCAAAGGTCAAACAATTTAGTCTTTCACGAGATGTTCCGTCAGATCCTCTCATGCAAATAACTCCACGACATATTATGTAATATCCTTTAAACGTTGAAAATCAAATATTAAGTATAATAATGCAGTTGACAAATCAATATGGAGAACAGTTACATGTTAATAATGAAGTTGTAACTTATTATTTACATCTACGCGAGCAAAAGTAAAAATTATGCAACATCAAATATAATGAAACAAAGAAAAAAAATATCGAAGACAAATAGTAGTAGGATTTTTTGGAAATATATTTACTAAAGTTATTGAAAATATTCCGGGTATAGCGCGTAAAGTTGCACCAATTGCTATTGATACGGGTAAAGCACTTCCTCCAAGCGATGTAATAAAAAGGTATATAAACAAAAAAAATTAAAAGGTATATTATTCGTCAAATCAACTCCAACCTGTTGGAACTTCTGATTGCGGATATTATTGTATTATGTTTATCCGACAGATGAACAGAAATCTCAATTTTTTAAAATTTATTTTACAGTTTGACAAGCAACCTTCTCACGCTAATGATGAGATCGCAATTAATTTTATCTAAACTTAAAGATATAATAATGTCAAAATACTGTCTCAAGTATAGAACTAAAACTGAAACTATTAATAAAACAACAGAAAAAACAAAATACAACAGGATAATAATAAAAAAATTTTGTGCAATCTGCGGAAAAAGAAAAAAATATGTTTTTAAAGAAAACGTCCCCAGCGAAGTCGCCAACGACAGTGTCGCCAGCGAAAAATTCGCCAGCGAAAAGTTCGCTAGTGTCTGGTTATCCTGATATTAATTTAGTAGACGACTAAAAATATAGAATAATATGCAACTGTGATCCTGATAGAGATTTGTGCCTTGAGCAAAATAAAATTGTCGCGTACTGTCAATGTTGTAACAACAGAGAAATAATAGGTACAGGTATAGATATACATAAAATTATTGGAAAATTACCAAAACCAAAAGGCGGTTGGACTTTGCCAGGTCATCGGTATACAGGACCATACAATCCGCTAGATCAACAACTAGATGAAAACGACAATCCATTGCCACGACAAGAGCCTTATAATCAAGTGGATGCAATAGCGATACGTCATGATATCTGTTATCGTGATCATGAAAACTCGAAAGCAGATTGTGATAAAGTAATGTTAGACGAATTACGTGATATGGAGCCAACAAACCTACGAGAACGTTTTGATAGAAGATTTGTTCAGGGAATGATTGGAGCAAAATATAAAATCGGACTCGGAGAGTATCGTCAATCGCCTCGCGATCGGGAAAAAAGTATACGATGATCTTGCAGTCAAACTACACAGACCTAAAAAAAAAAGTTTCCACGACAAAAAGTTGTCGCAAATGCCGCAGATGATATATGGGCAATAGATTTGGTGGATGTATCCAATCTGGCTCAGTTTAACGTTGGCACTGATGGTGCTCCAAAAAGGTGTTTGTTTAATGTTATATACGTTTTTAGCAAATACGCTTTCAGTGTACCTGTTTCGGATAAGACAGGGACTTCAATGACTAATGCGCTAAAACAAATAATAACGAGGACAGAAAGAAAACCAAATAAAATCTGGACTGATCACGGATCCGAGTATTTTAACAAAAAGTTTAAGCAGTTTCTAGAACAAAATAATATAAAAAAATATGTTACAGGAAACGAAGGTAAAAGCGTTGTAGTAGAAAGATTTAATCTCACGTTAAACGAAAAATTACTCAAACATATGACAGCTAAAAACACCAACAGGTATATCGATGAGCTTTCTCAAATCGTAGGCGAATATAATAAAACGAAACATCGAACCATCAAATGTCACCTAATAATGCTATTAAAAATCCGATATTAGCAAATGATAACATGTACCGCAGACATAAATTTAAGGTTAGTGATAAAGTTAGAATTTCTTTGATTAAAAGGGTATCTGCAAAAGGATTTACTCCAAACTGGTGCGAAGAAGTATTTGTGGTTGATAAGGTACTTTTAACAGTACCTATAACGTACACGTTAAAAGATCTGGCAGGGGAACCGATCCTAGGTAGTTTTTACGAACAATAACTACAGAAAACTTAGCAGGATGTTTTCGTTATTGAAAAAGTGATTAGGAAAAAAGGAAATAAAAGATTAGTCAAATGGCGTGGGTATAGCGATAAATTTAACAGTTGGATTCCAACCAAACAAATTATGATATAATGCAATTATAAATTTCCTCATACTTTTGTTTGACAGATTTACCTTTTACTGGTTTACATAACGATATTGGATATTGTCTGCGATCGTCAGAGATCGTCATTAGATTAAAAATCTTGACAAATATGAAATCGAATTTGACATTTTTCTGTCGGCCTGGAATTCTGATGTTTAAGAAAGGTTTGATTAACTGCCAAAACAGTTGTTGTTTGGCTACGGTATCATTAAATTTTATTATTGATTTTGCAATATAATACTTGGCATTATATCGTTTAGTTGTTGGTCTGTTGTAAATAGACCTGTCAGCAACAGTGACTATTTCACCATCATCATCAGATTCGTTGTTATACAAAATACTATCTTCACTATAACCAACAGATTTGTCTATGAAATCTTTAGAAAATGTAATACTATGCGTGACCTTATCGCTGCGGACCTTATGACTAGTATCTTCTGCGTATAATTCATCGAGTAATTTCATCAAGTTCGTTATAATAATATTTTTATCTAACTTATTATTATAAGATGACTGACGAGATAGAATATCACCAAAAAGTTAATATAGTAAATTACAAAGAGCAAGCCGAAGCGGGAAGAAAATGTTTGTCGGGTTGTAGTGCATATTCTGCTGACGTTATTGTAATGCAAAGTGATTCTCGTAAAATATTGCGAACATAAGCAGAAAAAAATAAAATTAATGAAAGTGCAGTAACGACGCTAAAATTTGATTGCGATGATATCAAAGCATTTGCTCATCATTGTTTGACTAAAACTGAATTACAAAATATTATTGATCATCATATCTAAAATTAATCGTGGCATCGTATTCTCTTGAAAATGTTGATTTTATTACTCCATCAGCTACAAATTTTATTGACATAGACTTTATCTTATACTGCTTTGCCGCAGCTGTAATCGATTTTAATTGATCTCCTCATGCGTTTCGAGGTTTTCTTAAATAACAGGTTTTATTGGGCATCTAAATTTAATACCATTACTATTTTTTCCTTTTCTCACATTTTCGTGCTGCGTCACTAGCTCCAGATTTTCCAATCAATTGTCAGTCTTTACGTTATTGATGTGACTAATAACCAAACATTTGGAAATAGATCTGTTAAAAACCTCATAAACAAACATATGCGATTTATAATTAACAAAATCTGTTAGTGTTCCTCTAACTTCTACTTGAGGATATCCCATATTACCTATAGAACCAATAACTTTTTTAGTTTTTCTGTTTCTAATAATACCGCGATCATTAGCCTCGTATAAATCAAAGATCGAATGCCACTGAAACTCATTTTCTAAGGATAAGTTTTCAATGTTGTCATCAGTGACTTTACCGTTCACGTGATATACACGCTCTCCCTCTGGAATGTCATCGCAGAACAACGTGTAAATAAAATCATTTCTAAGCATTGTAATCCTCTCGTATTATCTTATTATCTCCTTTTACACTAAACTGAAAACCCGCTGATGTTAATTTGCCAACAAATATTCTAGTTTTAATGTTAATAACCGAATCTAATGTATTTCCAGCGTATAAGTTGTATTTTGGGTGAACATTATATCTCTTGCTCACGTGCGCTTGTCAGATTTGCTGTCATTATACTATAGGTGATTTTTTTAATCTCTAATTGATTTTTAGCGCATGCGCAGTGTGAGGTAAAGTTATACTTTGGGTGAACGTGATATGCTTCTTGCTCACGAGTGTTTGTCAGATTTGCTGTCATTATACTATAGGTGATTTTTTTCTCTAACTGATTTTTAGCGCATGCGCAGTGTGAGGTAAATTATCAATTATATATTACACTATAGTATAGCAATGTTAAAATTACGTGATATAGCTAAGAAGAGCCTTTTCTGAGAACCTGATAAAATAGCGACTGCTTTTGCAGGTTTTGACAATAGATATAAATTTGATAATCAAAATGTTTTAGTAAATTTTACTGCAACAAAATGTTACCACCTACTACAGACAACTGTAAAACGTGAGCTCGAAAAACACAAAAGTATCAGATTATTAGTGCAATATCATGTTATATTTTCAAAGCTACTTGTAACGAAAGAATCAACTAACAAGGAAATTGCAGATCCTTATATGAACGAAAAATCAAGACGTGTTTTGCTTTGGACTGATCTTTTATCACTATCTGATGAAATACACGAAAATATTTGGAAAACAATAGACGAATTCACTGAATTGGGTTCGGGTTGGAAGTTTGAAATGATCAAATAAATTTTAATTCACACGATGAAATATGACGCACGCATTGCGCGGTAGTTCATACCACCAAAAATAAAAAGTAAAAGATGTTGTATAAACATCAAAAATGTCGACAACAAATGTTTCCAATGGGCTGTTCTTTCCGCGCTATTTCCAGCAGAAAAACACGCTGATCGTGTTGGAAAATATATCAGTCACGTGTCTAGATTAAATTTTAAAGATATTAACTTTCAAGTGGCAGAAAATCAAATACCAAGAATTTGATTGTGAGACTTTTGGTGATTATCATGATTTGTATTTGAAAATTGACGTGCTATTATTAGCAGATGTTTTTGAAAGTTTTCGTGAAGTGAGTTATGACAGTTATGGACTAGATCCTTGCTGGTATTATTCTGCCCAAAGGCTGTCATGGGATGCTCTGCTAAAGTTTAGTAAGGTAAGGTTAGAATTACCGACTGACGTCGATATGTTCAATTTTATTGAAAAAAGTATCAGAGGCGGTATTAGCGTGATAAGAAAAAAAATATGCTGAAGCAAATAACAAATTTTTGAAACAGTATAACCCTGAGCTCCCTTCGAAATATTTAGTTTATATAGATTGCACTAATCTTTATTGTCGTTTGATGGCAGAACCAATGCCTCCTGGTGGATTTCACTGGATCACGGCTGATCAATTTCTATATAAAGCAGAAAAAAAGATATCCGACGATGTTTCCTATTTCGTTGAAGTTGATCTTGATTATCAAAATTCGCTACACAAATTGCATAACGATTACCCTTTCTGTGCGGAATCGATGGTCATAGATTATAGCTTGTTATCAAAAGAACAACACACGTTAGCATCACCAAGGCAACATTCTATAGTCAAGAAACTAGTACCAAATTTGCTTCATAAACGTAATTACGTTTTGCATTACAAAGTTTTAACACAAGCAATCGATGCTCGTCTTGTGTTGAGAAAAGTTCATCGTGTACTAATATTTAATCAGTCGCCGTGAATGAGAGGTTACATTAACTTCAACATTTCAAGAAGGGCTGCAGCGCAAAACAGAGTTTGAGAAAAATGTCTTCAAACTGATGAATAATTCCGTTTTTGGTAAGACGATGGAGAATATTAGGAAACGCGTAAATATTGAACTAGTTAATGATGTCAATCGCAGAAACAAACTTGTGTCAGACGATGATTTTGTGAGCATGAAAATATTTAATGAAAATCTTGTTGCAATACAAAGAAGATAAACAAATCTAAAACTAAACAAGCCGATCTAGGTTGGAGCTGCAGTGTTAGATTTATCAAAGTGGCTGATGTATGATTTTCATTATAATTTTGCTCAAATTCAGTGGTCGGCAAGTAGATTATTGTTTACTGATACCGATTCGCTCGTATATGAACTCGAATGTGAGGATATCTATCAGGACATGTACAATAATCGACATTTGTTTGATCCTTCTGATTACCTACGTGACAGTAAATTTCATGACGACACAAATAAAAAGGTTACTGGCAAGTTCAAAGATGAAATGAACTCTAGCGCTATCAAATACTTTAACGGATTACGCAGCAAAATATATGCCGTATTGTTAGACAATATTAAAATAACAAAAAAAGCCAAAGGTCTGCCTCGTGATTTTGTTAAAATGTTTATGAAATTTGATGACTACAAGTACGCGCTTGATGGCAGTGTTAGTTTTATGAGAGCTATGGCAACTGGGACTAATTATCATAAGCTTGAAACAGATGTCATTTTCAAACGTGGATTGTGTAATTTTGATGACAAGCGTTATTGCGAAAATGGGGTAGATATATTTGCCATTGGGTATTGTCATTGTAACTAAAATTTTATCTAAACTTATAAAATAATGTTTGAAAATTTGATAATGACAAATAGCTACAGTAGTAAAATCAAATATCTAATGATGGATGGTAAACAATTGACAGTCGAATTTAATAATGAATCATCAGGTAAATGTTTTAGTGGAACACGTGACAAGCTAAAACTTTCGCTCATCAGATCTGATAATAGCGTGTGTTTCAATTATATCGAACAATTGTATCAAAAGTTGCTAGCGGAATTTAAAAACTTTCACAGCCCCATTAGCCAACAAAAATATACTAAACTCACAATTGACCTAGATCGGTCAAAGGTGTATTTTATCGACAAAAAAATCCTCTAAACAAACCAGAAATAAAAGATTTGTTTGAGTCCTGTCCCTGTGTGAGCGGAAAAGTAAAATTTAGTACATATATATTCGTGATAATGAAGTATTTTTAATATCAACAGTTGAAACATTAATCATTAGCCACAAGGTATAAAATAAGATAACTTACCTCTCATATTCATTCTAATGCGTAGCTAAATTTCCGCCTTGTTAACTGAAATCGCCACGTTATAATGCGCAGTTTAATTTTCACCCTGCACAGCAATTGTTATCTGCTGAAAATCTTGTGGTAGACTGATTGCAAAACCGGTCTTGCCGTCTTTAGAATAATTCGTAAGCATTCCACGCATGCGCTGTTTAACAAATTCGTCACCTCTGTATGACAGAGATTACCTGGGTGAATCATCAATTTGCATGGCATTCCAACACCTGTTGTTTTGTCTGGTTACAAAATACCTGTCTGCATGCATACCTCTGTATGACACGAGCTTACCTGGATGAACTATTAATTTACATAACATTCCTACACCTGTTGTTTTGTAAAATACCTTTTGATAACTTACCTGGATGTGTAAGGAAGTTTATCTGTACATAACTCTCTACCTGAATTCATTAACACTGTAATAACAGAGAAGAGGTTGAGGTGAGTTAGAAACCTTACTAATACTTTTTGAAAAGAAGGGGTGGGAATAGTTTAGGACTATAGTTTATACTTGTTTGGAGGGGTAAAAAAAACAAGGTTCGGGATAAAAACTTGTTTTCCTCTACTACTCTATCTCGCCAAATGCACCTTAAAGAGTTAATCCAATCAACTCTAATTATTAATT
Source organism: Potamilus streckersoni (assembly GCA_016746295.1). NCBI lineage: Eukaryota > Metazoa > Mollusca > Bivalvia > Unionida > Unionidae > Potamilus > Potamilus streckersoni. The sequence continues at coordinate 59,528 of JAEAOA010001735.1, read as the reverse complement.
TTATAATTAATTAATTTTATATTACTTTTATATTTATATTTAATTTTATATTTATATTTTATATTAATATATTTATATTAATATTAATTAATTTTATAATTAATTAATTTTATATTTGCTTGGAATAGCATGCATACATTATCTTCTACCTGTAATATTACTACCACTACTACTACTCCTAATAATGTTACTATTACTACTACTACTACTACTTATACTACTACTACTTCTACTACTACTCCTACTACTACTACTACTACTACTACTACTACTACTACTACTACTACTACTACTACTACTTCTACTACTACTACTGCCATTTTAGTCAAAACCCTTAAGACTTTACGCAGATCAAGCTTGTGCTGTTTTACATATTTGCCAGCACGAACAAGATGCTTGCTTACGCATTTTTTCGGTTGCAAATATCTATTTCCTTTTAATATTAATTTTTTTTAGAAGTACAAGCATAATGCATTATAGGTGTCGTTTTCATTAGAAGATCAAGATTTAATGATAGTCGACGACATCACCACAAAAATTATTAATGCCGACAACAATTTATATTTGTATTGTGCGTTTGTTTCCTATAATACGCTTCGAAATTCAACTGAGACAGAATATTTCATGAAGAATATGTCATAAGACAATTTATTGTCGACTACTTTTGATGACAATTCTAATCCTAAATAGATCTGTTGTAGATTATCATCAGACAAACTACAATTAATGTTACGATAATGACACAAAAAACTAGGAACAAGATATTGTCATCGATAATCATATATTCATCTGCAACATAATTAAATCCTAGGACATAGAATATGCAACAATCATAATATATAATAGTTAATATGGTCATGTATTTCACGCCACATTCTCAACGAAGATCCTCAGTTGCATGGTACATACAATGCTTATTTTGTTGTTGATGACTTATCATTTTATTACCAATGTCTTCCGCTGACGAGTAAGGATGGTGAATAAGGATATAAACAATATTTTATCCATTTGTCCACGTGATCAGATAATTCAAATTTGATGAATGCTGGTTGACATTGTGTCGATATGAATATGACTATCTTCTTCAGATTTGTCGATATTATACGCAATACCATTTTGTCATTGCATTTAATTTCGATCATTCTGTCACTGGAGGTAGCAAAGATAACCATTTTCGACGAGCTACAATGAAAACTAATCAAAATGCGCATAAAATGACATTTTTCGTTTCGTTTTCTAAGAGATTTAATCTTTCTAAACATGTCAATATATAATCCAGTTCCAAATGTTAACTTGATCAGGAAGTTGGTGGCATTCCTGTGTGGGAATACAAGGCAAACGTATTCACGCAGACTGACATCGTTGATGATCATATCCACATTGGTCAAATGATGTTCACTCATATAAATTATATATGTATCTGATCATCGTCGTGTGCTGACATACCAATTAGAATTCTGCCATATTCTCAAAACATTCATTCCATCTTGAAATAATTCGTCTTTGATTTCAGGAATGTTAGCTCATCCTCTGATTTGAAACACTTTAGCAAGATACGCCAACACCGTATCTAGTCAGATAAACTAAAATTTAGACGTAATAATGAAAACAGCTGATATTTTCTTTCCAGTTGGATATCTCACATTTGACAAACTTAAAATGATCTAACTTTCCGTAACGTCGGCATTTATAATTTTGAAGCGAATATTTGGCATGGAGTGACTTTAATGTGATGGATTTTGCTTTTGCTAAAATCCGTTATAGATACTTGATCGAAATCTAATTCTACTTGATAAGTCTAACTGATTATAATTTGTGCTAATAACATATTATATCTCTTATTGAGTATCTTTTTCTTGCATTATTTCATCAATATTTTATTGAATAAGTGAAAATTAAAGTCTGATTTTCTTGATATGATGGAAAGGTCATGCCGTTATGTCTCAATGCTAAGGCTACTATGATCTTGTTGGATTGTTACTATCGTGTGCTACATTACATATGAAATATATCGGTTACAAATCGTTTTTGGGTTAATTCTGGTCATACAATCGTTAATCACGTTATCATGCTTGATCGACAAAATTTATGAACTCCTGCTGCTGCTGAATTCCGATATCAGCAATGATAAAATCACAGCGAGACATTATGATACGATAACAAACAAATATAAGAATATGGAGAACACATTTGGTATCTAGACAGTGGCAATTTTTCTTCGTATAGAGCATATATTATGCTGATAAATGATGGGACCAATTGTCTTGAGAAAATCTAGCAAGTGTAACTACTTAGTGAGGAGCGGTACTTTTGGTGCAGATGATTGAAAACAACCGAAATAATTCATTAATTTATTATTATGGCATTTGATTAGTTGGTTAAACCGTAGATGTTGTTCCGTGTTTGTTAATCACTTTTATTTTATTATATGCCATTTATAAAGTAAGATTTTAATGATATACTTGATCTTGTCGAAAATCAAGTTCATTTCCCAAAGGACCTGCTTCTTTGATGTTTAAACTCCGTAGGCAACTATCACCAAACCAAACTATTATATGCATGCATGGGTTGAATATTAGGATGATTATTTATAAAGTAAACATATATAAAGGTTCAGGTTATTGAATGTATCATATAAAGATACATCGTTCACCTGATATAACTTTAGAACCAGACATTCTGATTATAACTGATGTTCTACCTTGTAAACATTAGAAGCCTAAAACATACATCATATAATTAACGACTTGTTTTGTTCTAGTTATTTTTTCTTTTAATTTCAATCTGTACGGCATGCAATTCAGAAAGATGAACATAAAGCATCAATAGATATTAATAAAGGTTGACGTCCATGTTACAAAGTATAAAAATGTAAGATAGCTATAATAAAACAGATAAAGCTGCGTTTTAAAGAAAGCAAATAACAGGGCGTCATGGATATATTGATTGACTTGGCTTCCAAGTTTCTACCTATACATAGGCTTTGTACTTATAGTACACAGAAATGCGGCATAAATTAGGAGAATGGATCTCAACTGACTGGACATGATGCTGGGAATATCTGACATTCGCGCATAATACGAAAGTGATCGAACTGCTTGCAAATAATGTTTTGAAAACTAGAAAAATATGGTCGTGCTGATTGAAAAGTCTTCAGGACTTGAACTATCTTTGTTCGGCAAGTTATTTATGTGGAAGCAAAGCAAAAAAAAATGGGTCAAAATAAGCGTAGGCAACTTTGACTTTATTCGCAAGTTACATGCAAATAAATTGGTTAGGTAATTACTCCATGAGAATTCCTCCCCGTATGACGAAAATTATTGAAAGATTGTATATTTAGCGCTTACACAAAATAGCAATGAAAACTATTTCAACTTTAGTAAAATTCGTTCATAAAATTCACCGTAAAAATGAGATGAACTGTGAAACTTAATATCCCAATATTGACAAAACGTGTGGACACGACGGTATTGCTGCTGAAGAGTAACTTTTTGCGGACTTTCCAAGCAGTGTGTCGATATTTATAATTATCAGACAAAAATGTAAACAACCTCATACAATTTTCCATGCAAATATCTCTCAATAAGTATAGGAGGATGAGGAAATTAAAAATAAGTACTATTGGGAAATAACCATAGCTGCAGTCATAAAGTCATATAAGGTTATATACAAAGAAAAAATTATTTTGTTCTAAACATAACTCTATCCAAACTAATCGCGACATAATTTTAGAAACATCTGAAGTAGTGTAACTGCAGCTCCTTGTATAACGGAAGATTTATGTGTTTATATGAGCTAAATCAACATTATTGAACGCGTCCCACAAAAATTGTATTTTTTTGTACGATTTATGTTACCGTTCATGTAATAACTTAAATGTGAATATAATTTGCATGTGCTTGATTATATATATATATATATATATATATATATATATATATATATATATATATATATATATATATATATATATATATATATATATATATATATATATATATATATATATATATATAGATAGATAGATAGATAGATAGATAGATATATAGATAGATAGATAGATAGATAGATAGATAGATAGATAGATAGATAGATAGATAGATAGATAGATAGATAGATAGATAGATAGATAGATAGATAGATAGATCGATAGATCGATAGATCGATAGATAGATAGATAGATAGATAGATAGATAGATAGATAGATGGATGGATGGATGGATGGAGGGAGGGAGGGAGGGAGGGAGGGAGGGAGGGAGGGAGGGAGGGAGGGAGGGAGGGATGGATGGATGGTTGGGTGGGTGGGTGGATGGATGGATATCAACTTTACTAATTTCCACGAACCAAATAATACATATTATGACGTATGTTCAGTAGAACAATTTTATCACAGGTACTGTCTCGCCTTTTCGTGGGCGTAATACTCCCCCCTCTCTCTCTCCTCTCTCTCTCTCTCTCTCTCTCTCTCTCTCTCTCTCTCTCTCTCTCTCTCTCTCTCTCTCTCTCTCTCTCTCTCTCTCGGGCAATATAACATCTGACCTTAATTTTTATTTTTGTTAATGTCTGTTGTCAAAATCTTACTAAAGACGACTTAGTAAAACATACTAATTTACAGGCACCTAAAAGGTTTTCGCTGGAAATTGAAACAATATAGGTACTCTTTTTTATTCTTTCTCATTCAGACTCGTTATCGAAGCGTCGCTATACCCTCCAAACCAGACATACATATGACCAATAACATGCGTAATAGTCCGTTAACAATCAACCGAACAATTAACTGACTGTAAATATTAGTGACCAAAACTGATATATAAATATTTTGAAATTAGTCAAATGAAAATATTATAGAGTGACTTCTGTTTTAGTCTTTATAGCATAATTGTAGCGTACGAAGTTTATATTACAGGAATTAAGAGGGCGGATTAACTTTATTAAATCCGTTTTTTCGAAATGCATTTTGCGATGTGAGGATCATTTAATGCAGGTCGTGTGAAACCTTTCTTCATTGCTACACACCAAGAGCTAATATATTTTTCTTACTAGACAAATTTGGAGCGGTAGATAGATAGATAGATAGATAGATAGATAGATAGATAGATAGATAGATAGATAGATAGATAGATAGATAGATAGATAGATAGATAGATAGATAGATAGATAGATAGATAGATAGATAGATAGATAGATAGATAGATAGATAGATAGATAGATAGATAGATAGATAGATAGATAGATAGATAGATAGATAGATAGATAGATAGATAGATAGATAGATAGACAGATAGATAGATAGATAGATAGATAGATAGATAGATAGATAGATAGATAGATAGATAGATAGATAGATAGATAGATAGATAGATAGATAGATAGATAGATAGATAGATAGATAGATAGATAGATAGATAGATAGATAGATAGATAGATAGATAGATAGATAGATAGATAGATAGATAGATAGATAGATAGATAGATAGATAGATAGATAGATAGAAAGAAAGATAGATAGATAGATAGATAGATAGATAGATAGATAGATAGATAGATAGATAGATAGATAGATAGATAGATAGATAGATAGATAGATAGATAGATAGATAGATAGATAGGTAGGTAGGTAGGTAGGTAGGTAGGTAGGTAGGTAGGTATATAGATAGATAGATAGATAGATAGATAGATAGATAGATAGATAGATAGATAGATAGATAGATAGACAGATAGATAGATAGTTAGATAGATAGATAGATAGATAGATAGATAGATAGATAGATAGATAGATAGATAGATAGATAGATAGATAGATAGATAGATAGATAGATAAATAGATAACAACTAAAAACCAAATAGCTATTCTAATGCCTTAAATCAGTGAAAAAGCGGATACTCCCAGCGTTAATATATCCACTTTTATCCACAATTCTTTACGTTTGACGCTTTATGTAATCAAATATACTTATATTACTTTACTTGTAGCTTTATTTATCTTACTTTGTTTTGAAACGGGACTTTTTAAAAATGAGAACTTATTTTGGACATTCATTATATGATATATGTACATGTTGTTTTATTGTGGAACAATCTTTGTCTAATTTAATAATATTACAAAATAGTAGGCATTCTTGACATAATTTTCCAAACAATTTCACTGTAATATATACTGAATTGTCCTCTTATATTTTCGAGTCCTCTGAATAAGAGAATGCAGTAATTTTCATGTTAGCATTCACATTCAAATTCAAATTACATATTTAACAGGTGTAAAATATTTTCTCATTATGTAGCGAATTATCTTACATGTAACTATAACGATAACTCATTAGTTATTAACACATCTATTACTAATATAATTTCTGGACAAATTTAGCCGGATGTAACTTTAGAATCTTCACCTTTCTATTCCAATTTAAATAAACCTATAAAATAATTAGCTTATTGAACTTACGCGACGTCATGACATATGTTCTTTGTTAATATAAACACTTACCGTCAACTGTAAGAAAAGAATGAATAAAATTAATATTGCTTTTTTCATATGTTGTAACAAAATCTAACAGCTTTTTCATTAGACTGATGAAAATCAGAATAGGTGATATCGCAATGTTAATATCATAGTAATACAACTTTGCATGTGACAAATTCTTGCCTCTTGTTAGTTTCCAACATTGGATTGTTGAGGATGATTTATTCGGTTATTCATTACTAGTCAGCATAATCAAACTCCTCGCGTACTACAATGTTTGGGATATAATAATGTATTTTTGATTCAGTAAGACTTATTTGGAGATAAGAAATTATACAGCATTAACTATGTCGTTGTCATATAGGGGCCATATCAAGAATCACACAGATAATCAGCATATCAGTGTTGATGTGTCTCAATTTTCTGTGATTAGACCACTCATTGTATGACTCATATTATTGATATTTTCATTGCAATTGCATTTAATTACATTTAGTATAACACTCTTTGCTGATGACACATCGCTATGCTGGTGTTCCAAACGAGAACGATTACTTTCAATATGTGGGCGATTCAGAAAGTAATATGTGTAACTCCAATAAAACAAAATCAGTGAGCATAACCTTAAATTTCCGAACGGAATATGATCGGCCACACTGAATGAATCAGAAATGTATTACGAATACGACCTCTCTTAAATATCTGAGCTTAACTCTTGAAAGAATTATATAGTTCCACTCTCAGATAAAATAAGCAATAACAATTCCTTCGGAAAGTATACATATATCGCGATATTTGAAATTTACGCTTACAAATACTAATGTGATCTTTTATATAAGCTTGGTAAGGAATCGATAGAGGTATGGATATATTATTTCCGACAACTTCACTAAGCATGAGAATCAGTCAGCAATACGTACGCAATATTAATCAGGAAGGTTGGTTTATGGGCTAACGCTCTCTGTCATTTATTATAATTCTGCAGGAATATTGTATGCGACTTATTAAGAGATCTAAACTTAATAAACATTTTGATAGCACAAACGACTATCAAATTTAATTATTGTAAAAGAATCTGGTGTTGTGGGCCGTCTATATAATCGTGTATCTAGTCCTTCTTTTTATGTATTATAAACCACTCTCATTCACAAACACAATATTTACAATTCAAAGGGAACCTTTAAAAAAACTACAACGTATTGCTTATAAGTTGAAAGGGTAGATTTATTATAAGGCTTTTGTAGTCTTCACACTTCGGGTTCTGACTAAGTGCCGTAGCCATTATCTCCCACGACTTGGCAAACAAGCAAGCTGACAAAAATGTTCGGATGATTAATCCACGAACGTAGTCAAAACGTATCCACATGGGGTTGTATACATCTACAAAGCAGTAACCATTGCTGAATCGATAGATACAAATGCAGGCTACATATGTGCGATTGCAACTGAGACAGCTTGTATCTAAACGATCCATAATTAAGCCTTATTATTGTGCAGATCTAGTTGTAGGTCAGATAATTCTCTGATAGACTGACTGTTTCATTTAATGGCAAAATGTAAGTTTGAAACTAATAATATTGTGAAGAAGTTTATTAGGGACACTATAAGTTTTCTTAAGCTACCAAATGACAGAAATAAAACTTGTAGCAGAAAATTGAAATCTATGTATCATTTGAGGGCATCATATCAATTTATCAAAGAAGTTAACACAAAATGATAGTGAAATAAATATTATTTTATCTGATTAATTTTCGCCATTATGTCTGTAGTGGCGCTAACTTTTAATGATTTTAGCGAATGTAATGTTTTAATGATTCAGACATTCTAAGAGTGGGCTAATCAAACATGTTCTGTGGGATTATATGGGAATTGAACCAGAAAAGTTCTACAAACTAATATACCGATTGCTGACAGGTAACATAGAATAAAACTAAATGAATAATTGCTGTGTTTGAACACAAACAACCGAGAAGTATTATCAAATTTGCAAAATGATTGATAGTCCATGGTACATTCGACAGTCTAAGTATTTATCATTGGAAATGCACTCAGTGACATATCATTTGACGTTGCGTACGCATACTTTTTATGAAGGTATTTTTAGCGCTGCGAATGAATGTTGCTGAGATAAAATTGCAACATCAAGTTGTAATTATTTAGTAAGAGCAGGTTTACAATTCTGGTTTGGTCATTCTGGATACTACGGGTGCTTGTTTAAAATAAAGATGAAGGTTTATAATAAGAAAAAACAGGAAGAGTCATAGTTTACAACCAATAAGACAAACTTGCACACACACATACACACACACATACATACACACACACACACAAACGTACACACCTACAGAGAAACAAGCGAAACCATGCATGTGACTAAAGGGCTATGGCTTGGAAAAAAGTAATCAGCGGCAGAACATGACACTATGAATAACGTACAATGTTAGTTAATACGTTCTGGTCCAAATGCTCGGTTCTGCCATAAAAGTGGCATTATATAGAAATCACGTAATTTATTTTCCATCCATGTGGATCTCTTTGCAAATATTAAACTGCGCATAACATACAGAAGAAAAACAAATAAAAAACTAAACCCCATAACACTATTGTAACTATATCATGCTTGAACATCAAGTCAATCCAGTAAATATTACAATAGACACGAAACAACAGACGTTATTTGTCTGACCCAATGGTACTCGCATGTGTCGAATGTGATTCGTGAGAACTGTAACGGGTCGATAAATGTCCGTGGTATTGACACTCATAACCTTGTGGACATTAACCATCAAAATTATTTCAGCAACATTAACTCTATTATGAAGAGAAAGTGTTCTAATATTATTTGTCGAGGATGAATTTTTTTCGGGTAATTGTAATTGGGCAAAGACGATCGTTAGATGGAAAAGATACAGGCGTAATCAGTGTGCTTTAACAAGAGAAGGGTGCAAAATCTCCAGAATGCGCAATCATTGGAAATTTAAATATTCTTGTGGGAAATATTTTATGTTATTGAGTGGCAAGTGTACCTGTGCAACAGGGTAAGTGGCTAGAGGTGCCTGTGTGTATTGCACCTTGGTGCAATTTGTAGTCGTGTACTACGCGATTGTCTTATTAAAAGAACCATGAGGGACAACAAGTCTTACAGACGTGAAAATAATTGAGGTGGATAAACAGCTGTGAGATGAAATTAAAAGCGATTCGTAATGATAGTGAAATATAAACACAAGTGGTATTTCGTAGATGAAGTTTATAATCTTGTCGCAGCAGTATATGTTATTATTCGAGTGGCTTGAATCACAGCAAAGACAACTATCACATGTCTGACAATTATCATCTAGGGAATCTAATTAATTTTACTACGACTAAATTGATTAAGAGGTTAATAAAAATTGCCAACAAATCCGAGCACAAATAAAAAACAATTAAAATGGTGTGAGATTGGTCTCATGTCAAATTGCACAACAAATAGCCTGGACAAGTATCTATCGATTCAGCACTGCTGGTTGCGTAGTACACGAACACAAACTAATGTTTATAATTTTGACTATATGTGTGTATTAATCATCCACCGGTGGCGCTTTTCGGTATTTTGCTTATTTGCCAACAATGGTGTTCTAACTATCGTGAATAGTCAGGAACCAAAAAAGGAATGGAGACAAAAGCCTCATCACAATACTACTGAAAATTCGGTATAAATTCTAAAGCAAGGTATTCCTAGATTGTAGGATTTTAAATGACAACTTTTCCAAAAAGTACAAGTTATTAAACAAACATACTGAAACAGGGTAAATTTGACAGTTCTATTATTAATTGTTTCTGCTAACAATGTACATCAGGAAAGCGAGTCGCCTACACAATAAGGACCGAGATAAATTTCCCACGATTTTTACTTGCATACAATTGTCATAGATTCGGATGCGGGAGGTCGCAGGTTCGAACTCCAGTCGAATAATTCCAAAGACTTCAAAAATTTGTACTAACAGCTGCCCCGCTTGGAACTCAGCATTAGAATGTTAGTATTAGATAAAGTCGGCCAGGTGTGTTTGTTGTTATTGTTATTGGGTTTAACGTCATTTTTCCAGCACACGATAGACTATACATGGCGGCAAGTATTAATTGTGGAGGAAGAACCCTGGAAAACCCCGGGAAAAACCACCGACCCACGAGAAGTTACTGGTAGGCTTTCTCTCTTACCCACGTTAGCCGAGTCTGGACTAGAACTCACGTACACAGAGGTGAGATGGCAGTGATCCGTAACGTTCAGCGCTTTAGACCACTCGGCCACTCGGGATCCCAGGCCGGGTGTCAGGATAATGTAACTGGGTGGGACATAATGCCACATGACTTCTGCATGACACTCCGGTGCTAGACATCAATTTAAACTGTCACACTGTCGCAATATGACTTAAACATTGTTAAAGTTATGATAAAATATCTAAATCACACACACGGACCCACACAAACACATCCATTTACAATGTATTTCCCTCGGATGTCCCTGATATATAGCTTTCCTTGTCTGTTGGGTTTCAAAAAATAAATCCTAGAAATAGTATAACTTCAGGCAAATAAATCCTCGTTGAAAACTTAAACTACACACTTGCAGTTAGACTAATGTATGCAATCTATTAAAGGAAGAAGACAATATGCACTATTTAATGTAAATCTGAGGATTAAGCAACATACGTTCTGTCCTGTTATTTGCATGCATATAGAAAATTTAATATCATCTATGCCTAATTTGCGAATAAATATAGTATTATACAGTGTGGCTCATACATTAGACTTGTATGTGATAATAATATATGTGTCTTTTGCGAAAGCATTTGAAAATGACAAATATATACAGACACACAGACGGACAGGCACGCATTTATACATACATAAATGCATGCATGCACGCACGCACACGCAGGCACCATACATACATACATACATACATACATACATACATACATACATACATACATACATACATACATACATACATACATACATACATACATACATACATACATACATACATACATACATACATACATACATACATACATACATACATACATACATACATACATACAAGCATCTAAAGATCTAAAAACGTTTCTATCAGAATAGGCCGAATCAGCTTCATGCAAACGATTCGAATCATTACAATAAAAATATTAAGCTCATTCTTATTTGTGCAGATCATTCCAATAATGTATTGAGGGGTTTGAAATTTCAACATGATACCTGAATCCATACCCAGTGTACGTTTATCTTCATGTCATTATCATGAGTGCATACACTTTTCAAATGTATTGTTGGTTCCAGACAGAAGGATAACGTTATTCATGCACAACTCAGTTTTAAAGAATATAATATATCCGATGGTATATGTTAACGAACACACAATAAAGGTAATTTTTTTTGAGATTCTGCACTCCGTATTGCAGACAAAAGCAATACACAACAGTGTCGTCGGAACTGTAAAATGTTTTTGTAAACAGTTTACAAAATTCTCGTTGAAATTATATTTTATACACTAATACAAAATGTTTAACGACAAAACAGATTTTGCTTTATAAGTACGGCTTCATTTGTTTACAATCATTATTAGGGATTGCAATATATATCGCGACTACTTTGTCGCGTAGGAAACATTCATAAGCATAGATTGAACAAAGGGCCTGCTAGATTCAGTACTCCATTTTGACGAAAAATCAATATGTAGTTGAGTAAAGGAGGTATATAATGTCAATATTATAAACATTTTGTAAATCTATTACGAAATTTTCGCTGAAACACATAATGTTTCACTACAGAAGCATAGAATATGTTTTCAATAGGGAAAATCAATTTTAAAGACCTGCAATTTAGATCCTTAAATTACCAATTAGAATTGCACATAGGATTGACTGTAAAAGTCACATCACTTTGAGATTTCTTAGTCCAAGTTTATGTTTTTGTGCATGCTTAATGTATGCTGTGTGCTTTAACGTAGTCCGAGATTGAAGATAGATTAATGTTGCATCTTATACCAAATGAAATCAGAATACAAAGTATGAGGTAAACATCTATTCAATCCAATTATAATATGTCTCTGGAAACACTTTTACTTTTCTTCACTTACGATTTGAGAGGCATTAGTAAGGTAAAATATTAATTGAAATTATAATGTGCTTATTAACATTTGGATTTAACCACTACATTCTGAATAATGAGGACTCATTCACAGATGTACTTTATTATATCAAATTGTACGAGTCTATGCTCTTGAAAATAAGTATCAGAAAAGAGTAAAGACAACAACCTTTGTAAATATTCCAGTTTTTAATACCGTACAAATTTCAGTAAATATCTTTGTTGAAACATTAATTTAGGGCTCATTAGTATTTGTAGGGAAACAAACACTTGAATTCAGTAATTTGAAGAAAAATAAAATGTCATTCCCCAAACTGGACACTACATGAAATATTTTGACGTCACAATTATTAAGGCATGAATGATATAATTCTCATCATAAGACAATTATAACACTAAATCAAATTCAAAACCGATTCTCATATGTGGATCAAGAGTTCACCATTTTAGATTGAAAAAAAAAAAGGTTTGTTAATGAATTAACATTTGCCTCACATCACGTAGTCCAGGTATGACCTTGACTCAACTCACTGTTTCTTATTTTGAGACCGATAAAACAAAAATAAAAAAGATGTTAAACGAGACTGTAACTGATTAAAAAATTAGGTCTCATATATATATATATATATATATATATATATATATATATATATATATATATATATATATATATATATATATTAATTGATTCAATCATTCATTCATACATACATCCATCCATCCATCCATCCATCCATCCATCCATCCATCCATGCATACATACATACATACATACATGCATGCATGCATGCATACGTACATACGTACATACATACATACATACATACATACATACATACATACATACATACATACATACATACATACATACATACATACATACATACATACATACATACATACATACATACATACATACATACATACATACATACATACATACATACATACATACATACATACATACATACATACATACGTACGTACGTACGTACGTACGTACGTACGTACGTACATACATACATACATACATACATACATACATACATACATACATACACACACACACATACACACATACATACATACATACATACATACATACATACATACATACATACATACATACATACATACATACATACATACATACATACATACATACATACATACATACATACATACATGCAAAGAGACCGACAGACAAACGGATAGTGAAATAATTTTTAATTTTCTTTACTTTTAGGAAGCAAGTAATTATATATTTTTGAAACTTATATCTTTAGAATTCTGTATAAATTTTTGAAAATTGCTGGAACAATTAACTTTGAGCTAATGTTGCACTCATAGAGGTTAAGTATAATAATGGATTGGCGACAGCGACCTTTACGTTACAATGGTTGAGTAACACTGTTGAGTAATGTATGTGGTCATTTCGTGACTGTGCATGGATTTGATTGTTGGAGTCCATATTGGTCCTGGAACGAAATCCATATTCAGAAGTTCACTCAAAGTCACTTTCTGTGAAATCGAGTCATGAAATGGAGTTTGTTTTGTATGCTTATGATGTGTATGAAAGCAAAAAAAGAAAATACACAAGTCTTCTTTCCAGTAGGTTCCATTATTTGTTGATTCCATGTATGATATGAACCAATTATTTTGAAGACGGTATAAACCACTTATTTAAAGACACAATTAAGGATGCAATGGAATAAGAGAATGAATACGAAATGCAAAATACCGTATATCAGTGAAAATGTCATTGCTCCAACATCTGTAAAAGTTGAAACCCGTTATTGCCTCTACTAGTTTGGTTTATTGGAAAGGTCAAATAGTTACCAAGTACTTCCTGACAATAAAAAAAGTGTTGATAGGTTGTTCAGATTTAGAGAGGTTATTGAATCCAATTGGTGATATATTCGTTGACCACTTGGAAGACTGGTCTATCTTAATCGAAAATATTATTCTAGCTAAATAAATGAATAATATAACTACTAATATTACTACTACTATAATTTCAACTGCTACTAATTATACAACTTCTACTAAAGGTACTACTACAACTAACGATATTATTACTTTTATTATTATCATTATTATTATTATTATTATTATTATTATTATTATTATTATTATTATTATTATTATTATTATTATTATTATTATTATTATTATTATTATTAATATTATAATATTATTATTATTATTATTATTATTACTATTATTATTATTATTATTAGTAGTAGTAGTAGTAGTAGTAGTAGTAGTAGTAGTATTAGTGTTGTTGTTAATAGTAGTATTAGTAGTAGCAGTAGTAATATTAGTAGTACTAGTAGTATCAGTAGTGGTAGTAGTAGTAGTAGCAGTAGTAATAGTATTACTAGTATTATCAAGGGCACCATGTTTTCAAAATATGTTAAGCACTACTGCAACATGTGTTATCAATCGGTACATGTTTTCCATATTTAAAAGTGTATGTTTGGAAGCAGAAGTATATTCCTGTAAATAATAAAATATTTAATTTGAAATTCCTCTCTGGAGACAAAAAAAAATCATTTCACGTTGGGTATTTGTTAGGATGTTTTGCATGCAATATTTTAGTATGAAAAAAAATTGCAGTTACTTATCACCATACAGTCTACAATTCATAAAGTATACGACATAACTATGCAGTCTATACTGAGGATTTGAATATCACGTATTGGCATCTGATTACTTATAATTTGGAATTAAAGGATGGATAGAGGCTTTTGTTAAAGCTAGAGAAGAAATACATCATTTATAAATAGAGCAGTCACGTTTCTTCCCACGAATGATGCTATTCCAAATAAGATTATGCTGACCGTGACAATCATATAACTATTTTATGAGCTATGCAATTTGCCTACGGGTGGTGATGTGATACCTTCGTCAAAGAATGAATGAGAGTCGCTGATTGCCTAAACATGACTACCCTAAGAAAATAAATTAACGCATTGTGTTTATTCAAACATGCCTATGTGTATACCAGAGTTTTCTTCAATCTTAAACCATTTTAATTCTATTGATATCGTCAAACGGATACTGCAAGATGTGAATGGAAGGATCTAAAGTGGCTGGAATTTTAAACAGGTCTCCTATTTCTGAAAAACTACGGTTATACTATAATAATGTTATTATGTATAGTTCTATTTACAAACAACACCATTACTGACTACTATAACGGAACTAGCTGACTATGTCCAAGGTAGTTATTTATTAAACTATTATTTTTCTACCATGAAAAATGTTAAGAATGTTGTTTTGACATGGTGCATCTAAGAGACGTTGAATATCAGATGAAAGTCTACTTTTATATTGCAAATATCGGGTAACAGCAGAGAGTACGATGCACTTTGCAACAGCGTGTGTCCACCCTATTACATTGTTTTTTTAATATCATACTTTCAAATTCCATTTTCATACTGGGGAATAATACGTTATCACAAGCAACAAAAACGGCTCTGTATCTACGTTAGTTTGCATCTAATATTGGTAATGTTTCACTGGATGAACACAAAACTTTAAAATATATCGAATTAAATAATGTATATATCCTACATTTCCATCCAAGTCTAACTCAATTCTCAGTACCTGTAAACGCTGTGTACACAATATAAATATTAAACAAACTGATTTCTGTACTAATATAATTCATACAATGGTGTCGATAGTACCTGATAGTGTATGGGGTAAAGTGCACAAAGCTGCACAAGTGTAACTTGACTTTAATGTCATAGCTTAGTTTTAAAGAGACTTAAGATTTGATGTTGACTTACTATAGTGTAATATGTTGACATGATTATGTTGATGACATATTACGACCATACATAATTTCTAACGTAATATATAACTTTCCTTTCCACAAAGTATTAGTAACATAATAGTTCTATCTGACGAAGCTCACTTGTAAAATAATATATGCGCCTTCTCATATTTGTGAATGATTAACGTGTTTACTGTCGTTGTTGTTGTTGTTGTTGTTGTTGTTGTTGTTGTGGGACTTAACGCCATTTTTCAGCACACTATAGACTATACATATAGCAGGCCAGTATTAATGGTGAAGGAAGAAACAGGAAAATCCGCGTAAAAAACCACCGACCCTCGAGAAGCCTCTGGCAAGCTTTCTCCCATATCCACATTCGACTAATCTTAGATTCGAACGAACGCAGACAGAAGCGACATGACATTGATCCGTATCGTAGAGAGCTTTAGACCAATCGGCCACTCTGGGTCCCGGTTTACTGTCACGTGGTTAGGATATTTTGAAATAACTTAGAGACTAGACAACTAATTGGTTTACTGTCAATTAACGGTCTAGTCTTTAAGTTTTTTTTTAAAAAAATATCCTAACTATATCAATCGACTTAAATTAAAGGTTTAACATGAATGTAATAGCAATCTTGTACAACCACTCAAAATTATTTGAGAAAAAATTAACAACTCGTACTACATCGAAAAAAAATTAAAACATACTATTTAATACGCAAATTCTAGATAACATTCCTTCTCAATGACACAACTGTTCAAAATGATTGGTATCATATTTTGCTGCATTAAAATTCATCTGGTATTAAAATGTTACACGCTTTATGTTTGGATAACCTGCGTAAGTTATGCATAATGGTATTTGGTTTAATTATGAATTGCCCAATATTCCACTTAATTTGATAGGACAACACGAAATGGACCAAAGTATCCCAACTTGCTACGTATCAATACACGCATCAGGCACCTCGGAATATTAATACAAAATCATTTGTCAATTTTAGGATAACGTGGGCATATTAATAGCCAGCCATTCCATAAATATACTTACGAACTTTGCATGTCTCTTGCATAAATTAGAAGTTGATAGAAGATCGCATCAGAAAATAGGTTTGTTAGAGTTTAGACATCTTTAATATGAATATATTGTGTTCTTAGCTTGTCTTAATATCAAGACATCACAACTCTGGTCATTTTATGTTGCAGACTCACACTGCGAAATAATACAAAAGAAATCTAGGGAAGAAAAAATTCAAAATTTCAGCAAATATTGTTGATATATGATTAAATGAGTGTGATAAGAGAATAGTTTTCAAACGAATCAATCTCTTGGTTTCTCTTCTTCTGGTAAACAACTCTACAAGGATATTATATTATTAAAGTGATACATTTATTTTGACGCATTAGAACAGTCAACATTTATATTCCAACGCAGTCTTTGCGTACTTTTATGCTCATTAAATCAATGTTATTGAACGCATCCGACCACAATTATACATTTATACGATTCATGATTTCATTACTGGAATATGCTAAATATTAGTATGATTTCCATATGGCTACATTTATATATATATATATATATATATATATATATATATATATATATATATATATATATATATATATATATATATATATATATATATATATATATAAAGAATACAAATCATATGGCGAATAACAACCCTCTCAAGCGTACTGGATCCACCAAGGGATCACGTTTGTCAGGGATTAATTAAAATAGATGCAATAAACTGACGACGAACAGTACGAAACTAGTAACTAACTAGCCTAAGCGCTTTCGACTCTTAATGAGTCTTTTTCAAAGGCAAATACAAAACATAGTTACGACAAACAAATAAACACAAAAACGTTGCGTTTGTAAACCTCTACATTTCTATCTTCACATGTGCTAAAACTATAAATACAACCAGCTTGTATAGACTAGTTGCGGAAACTGAAAACGTTGTATAATTCCCTAAAAGTCTACAAGCCAAAGCGACATCTATTTTTACTTTGTGTACATATGTAACGCAGATTATATCCCGGATATTTGGTAGTGTTACTGTATCCGTTCCAATGTTTCCTTCTTATACTTAAATTGTTGCCGTATCTCTTAGAATGGAGACGATGTCTCAACAAATACAGAAAACATTCAAAACTTTACGCAATGAAACTGATGCTTTAATTCGCCTAAAGCATCATTGCACTTTCTTGCATTATTTCCTCGAAACAAATACAGTCACTAAAGGTCTTCAAATTCATGTGAAACCGCAAATTATTGGCAAGAGTTCAAACAGATTCAACAAAAGATGGAATAAAATAACTCACGACGCTTCCATGAAACTCACAGCCCTACTTAGTAAAAACGTAAATCATCAATATCTAGCCAAATCAGCAACCATTGAAGAACTAAAACATCAGCTCAATTCCGTCTCAACAGAAGAACAATTGAAAACGTTTTACTCCAAATTAAATAAAGATGAAAAAAGACTCTCTTCGAAACTATACAAAGTCAGAGAGAGAAAATTTAGAAGTCATGATCTACAACCAATGGACTGTTGGAAGAAATTTCGTCAATTGAAGTTTCTTCCAAAAACAACCGTAAGAAGAAAAATCGCCGCAAAAGGAAGAATCGCAAGCACTCTGTAACAAACACTAATGCAACTGTTACTAACACAGTAGTCAACATCTCCAATTTAGAACTTACTGATGCAGAAATAAAACTTTTATCGAAAGGTTTGAGTTTCTGTCCCCGTCCTAAAACATACGACAGAGGGAAGCTTAAGAATGACACCGAAGAATTCATCCGCCGACTAAGACTCAAAGCCCATTTTGCCTTGCAACCACCAAGCAAATCAAAGGAAAATATAAGCTGCGACCAACCCACATTTAGAAAGAAAAGTAACTGGACCCCACCAAAAAGTTCAATTCCGAATCTGGAAGCCTTTATCAACTCGGTTGAAAACGATATTTCCAGACATATCAACCATACTAACAAATATTCTAATTTGACAAAAGAAGAAACAGATGCCCTGCACTCACTGAAAAGCAGAACAGACATAATAATTAAGCCTGCAGATAAGGGTTCCGCTGTTGTCGTTATGAATAGGGAAGACTACATTAGTGAAGCAAGTAGACAACTAAGTGACGCTAGGTTCTACCAAAAACTGGACCATGATCCAACGCTGGAATATGCAAAAATCATCACTAATGTTATTGACGAGGCGTACCAAAGCGGACACATAGACCAGCAAACCAAAAACTACTTATGCCCAGAAAACCCAAGAGCAGGTAGATTTTATCTTCTACCCAAAATCCACAAACAAGGAAACCCTGGCAGACCTATAATCTCAGGTAACGGGCACCCCACAGAAAGGATATCAGAATATTTAGATCATTTTATGAGACCACATGTCCACAAATTACCATCATATCTTCAAGACACGACAGATTATCTCATAAAAAGCAAAGCTAGTGAACCATTACTGCCAGATACATTACTTGCTTCCTTAGACGTCACATCTTTGTACACCAACATACCGCACAACGAAGGGTTACAGGCATGCAGCGAAGCATGGGAAACAAGAACTGTAAACAATCCACCCACACACTTCTTAATCCAACTCCTGGAGCTTGTCCTAAAACTCAACAACTTTGAATTTAATGAAGAAAACTACCTACAAATCAATGGAACTGCAATGGGTACTAAAGTGGCCCCTTCGTATGCTAACATTTTCATGGGAAAACTTGAGGGAAAGCTCTTAGCATCGGTTGAGCGTACACCATACCAGTGGGTACGCTTTATCGATGATATAGAAATGAAATGGCAGTATGGAAGAGAAAGTCTGGATGACTTCATTTCAAAGGCAAACAACTTCCATCCTTCAATAAAATTCACGGCAGAAATTTCCAACTCAAACCATGTTTTCCTGGACACAACAACCAGACTGGTGGAAACCAAATTACACACAGACATCTACTCGAAACCAACCGACAAACACCAGTATCTTCTCCCAACCAGCTGTCATCCAAAACACTGCATTAAGAACATTCCATATAGCCAGGCACTGAGGATACGCAGAATTTGCTCCGACGATGAAAGATTCCTAGAAAGGTCTGAAGAGCTGGCTAAACATTTAATTTACCGAGGCTACGACAAAGACCTGATTGCGGAGGCAATCCAAAGGGCCAAACAAACAAACCGCGATGACCTACTCAGATATGGACAGAAAGAAAAGGTTGATAGGATACCATTTATTCTGACCTATCACCCAGACAATCCCAAAGTAGGTAAAATCATCGCAAACCACTGGCCAACCGTGCAATCGTCAGACATACTAAACCTAATACTTCCGAACAAACCTGTAGTAGCTTACCGGAGACCAAAAAACCTAAAGGACATCCTAGTCAGGGCCAAGCTAACAACAATCGCTAGTCAAAACCATCCTAGTCAATCTGGACCCTGTGGCGATAAAAGATGCAAAACCTGTCAACATATGATAGAGACCAAGACATTCACTAGCACAGTGACTAAAGAAAAACTAAACATACATGGTCCAAACAAAACGTGCAAAACAGAGAATGTGATTTATCTCATCACATGTAAGATCTGTGGCCTTCAGTACGTGGGAGAAACTGAAAAGCTACACATAAGGATAAACCTTCATAGATCTGATTGGATGACAAAAAAGCTGTACAGAAGCCCGGTCGCAGAACACTTCTCCTCCCCTGGCCACACTTTCAGTAATATAATACTTATCGCTATTGCCAACAACCACAGCTGGAGTTCCGAAACCAGGAAGGAAAAGGAATCATACTGGATACGCCGCCTTAGAACATTGAAACCAAGCGGTCTAAACCAAGAAGACTAGAAAATGAAAACTATGCACTAGTAGAATTTAACATTTTCTAAATCTTCTTATCCTTCAATTTTTACTATAAGAATAACCGGTATAGAACCAAATATCCGGGATATAATCTGCGTTACATATGTACACAAAGTAAAAATAGATGTCGCTTTGGCTTGTAGACTTTTAGGGAATTATACAACGTTTTCAGTTTCCGCAACTAGTCTATACAAGCTGGTTGTATTTATAGTTTTAGCACATGTGAAGATAGAAATGTAGAGGTTTACAAACGCAACGTTTTTGTGTTTATTTGTTTGTCGTAACTATGTTTTGTATTTGCCTTTGAAAAAGACTCATTAAGAGTCGAAAGCGCTTAGGCTAGTTAGTTACTAGTTTCGTACTGTTCGTCGTCAGTGTATTGCATCTATATATATATATATATATATATATATATATATATATATATATATATATATATATATATATATATATATATATATATATATATATATATATATATACATATATATATATATATATATATATATATATATATATATATATATATATATATATATATATATATATATATATATATATATATATATGTGTGTGTGTGTGTGTGTGTATGTGTGTGGCTTGTTGCTTTATTGATGGTTTAATTCATTGATATTCTCGACTAAACACGACTTTTGTCAATTCGTAAATCTTGCGATATCTAATAGATTTCATCTGCTCGTATTGTTAACTTACCTTTTGATGATATTGATATCTCCATTACGCGATTTAAGTTTTCTCGGCAAATACACGGTAAAGTGTTAGTCCAATCATTACTACTAATTTTATTTTTTAGTGGATTAACGTACATTTTTATGTTTTTCGTTTTACAAATATAACTAATGAATTCACAATGATTTTGTGTATCCAAAGTTTAAATTGCAAACAGTAATTGACTTTGTCAATACTCCGCACTGAAAGGAAGGCTATAATCTATTCTTTCGATAATAGGATACAACGATAGTGATATTAATGATGTCACTAATGTTCATAGTACCAAATTAACAAATATCGAATTTGTTCCAACGTAGGATAGGTAAAATTATAGAGTTAGCTCATAATGCACCCCTGCCATAATAATATATTCCAGGCAAACCTCGTGTTATGCAGCACTGCAAACTTCCCCTTTTATGTTTCAATCTAAGTAGAGCCATAAAATTATATGTTACATTTACTTACGTATGATCATGATGCATGTTCATCGTGAATGTAAACACTTACCGGATGCTGCAATGAAAAAAAAAAAACATCCAATAAATGTTGTATCCGTATTCAGACGTACTAAATCAAAGGCAGGGTTTAGATGTTGCATCCTTTTTAACACGCATTATAACAAGTACAAGCTTCACAAATTGAAAGAAAAATTGAATCTCGTTCATCACAGAGATATAAATCACAGTATGTCATAGAGATGCTATTAGAAAGTATGAATAACTTGGTAATATAAATTTGACTACAACAACATTTTATCGAAGGTTAGTTTATATCATTATAATAATTATCTTCGGGATACCTAACATCTTTGCTCAGATAAAGTCCGCTATTTTAAGCATTTTTCAGTGCAATCAAGGTGCTCGCTTACGTGTTTATTGTAATGCAATTATGTATTTAACTGAATTATATTGATAGGTAAAATTATATAACAATATTTACGTCGTATCATGAAAATATCGTAAGATAGAATGATAGTTGGCGTCATTATACGTTCGATAAAAATAGAAGTTATCTAACTATAATAGCAGCGAAAAGGATAAATATATAACGATGTTTTACATTGAGACATAGTAGAACTTACGTATGCCTATAGTATATCATCTTTATAAATATATGCATTAACTATCAGCTACAGCAATCATGCAAAATACGAGTTGGTCAAGAATAATCGTAAGTATGGCAAGACAAATGTTTCCATTTAATAGTATCCTCACGGAAAGAAAATAAGAAATTCGTTCAACAGGAATTTAAAAGCATTAAAATGTAACATTTGTGTAGGAACCGCATTGAATATGGCATGTGCTTTGGAAATTCGTTAGACTTAGTTTCGACAAATGCCCATCAGGCAAACAAAGTAAGACATAGTGAGAGATGGAACCGAAAGCACAATTCACCACAAAAAATATCTTTACCGGTACATTACAACATGGAGTGTTATCCTTTGTTATGAAACATAACAACGTCCAAATACCTGCGTATTTATTTCCGACACACTTCAATGTTAACCTAGAATAATTACTACATTGCTATTCTCAAGGTGAAACGTACTATGAAACAAGGTATCTGATACGCTGTAACTCTTTAAACAATGAATTATTAAAACCTAAGTATTGCATTGAATGAAGGGTTAAATACTGTAAACAAGACACCACAACTAAGTTTTTAATTTAATTGAAATTAATGGTGTCATTAAATAGCAATTGTAGTCTCTCGTTCAAAAGATGTTCATAGAGAACTATGACTGGTGTAAGAATAAATTAATCTGCTCAAACCATTTATCAATGAATGGTCAGATCTACTCCTAGGAGACCAGCATACGTTTGCCACACTTTCTAATTTAGTACAGCTGCTTACGAAGAGTTTGCCTTTTGCAACTCTCTGAACAATTACTACACATAGATGGTGGAACACTATACAACAAATGATGTGGTGCAATGAAGGTAGAAAGAACTTATGCACCATTTAAAGTAAGTTTGAGGATTTTACCACATATGCCTTTATTCTCCTTGTATATATGAGATTATCATCTACATGAATTTATTTATACACGTATCTCTATCGTAATGTGGTCATACATACATACATACATACATACATACATACATACATACATACATGCATGCATGCATGCATGCATGCATGCATGCATGCATGCATGCATGCATGCATACATACATACATACATACATACATACATACATACATACATACATACATACATACATACATACATACATACATACATACATACATACATACATACATACATACATACATACATACATACATACATACATACATACATACATACATACATACATACATACATACATTCAAGCATCTATAGATCTAAAAACGTTTCTATCAGAATAGGCCGAATCAGCTTCATGCAAACGATTCGAATCATTACAATAAAAATATTAATCTCATTCTTATTTGTGGAGATCATTCCAATAATGTATTGAGGGGTTTGAAATTTCAACATGATGCCTGAATCCATACACAGTGTACGTTTATCTTCATGTCATTATCATGAGTGCATACACTTTTCAAATGTATTGTTGGTTACAGACAGTATGAGAACGTTATTGATGCACAACTCAGTTTTAAAGAATATAATATATCCGATGGTATATGTTAACGAACACACAATAAAGGTAATGTTTTTTGAGATTCTGCACTCCGTATTGCAGACATAAGCAATACACAACAGTGTCGTCGGAACTGTAAAATGTTTTTGTAAATAGTTTACAAAATTCTCGTTGAAATTATATTTTATACACTAATACAAAATGTTTAACGACAAAACAGATTTTGCTTTATAAGTACGGCTTCATTTGTTTACAATCATTATGAGGGATTGCAATATATATCGCGACTACTTTGTTGCGTAGGAAACATTCATAAGCATAGATTGAACAAAGGGCCTGCTAGATTCAGTACTCCATTTTGACGTAAAAATCAATATGTAGTTGAGTAAAGGAGGTATATAATGTCAATATTATAAACATTTTGTAAATCTATTACGAAATTTTCGCTGAAACACATAATGTTTCACTACAGAAGCATAGAATATGTTTTCAATAGGGAAAATCAATTTTAAAGACCTGCAATTTAGATCCTTAAATTACCAATTAGAATTGCACATAGGATTGACTGTAAAAGTCACATCACTTTGAGATTTCTTAGTCCACGTTTATGTTTTTGTGCATGCTTAATGTATGCTGTTTGCTTTAACGTAGTCCGAGATTGAAGATAGATTAATGTTGCATCTTATACCAAATGAAATCAGAATACAAAGTATGAGGTAAACATCTATTCAATCCAATTATAATATGTCTCTGCAAACACTTTTACTTTTCTTCAGTTACGATTTGAGAGGCATTATTAAGGTAAAATATTAATTGAAATTATAATGTGCTCATTAACATTTGGATTTAACCACTACATTCTGAATAATGAGGACTCATTCACAGATGTACTTTATTATATCAAATTGTACGAGTCTATGCTCTTGAAAATAAGTATCAGAAAAGAGTAAAGACAACAACCTTTGTAAATACAAAAATCCAAATTGTAATCAAACCACAAAAAACACAAGTCCTAACAATGAACAGTTCTAAGTGAATGACAGTTCAAATCCCAACAAAAATCCAAACGAGAAGGCGATGACAACAACAGCCAACGATGTACTAATGTATCAACATAGTCTTGTTGAATCACATACAAATATTCCAGTTTATAATACCGTACAAATTTCAGTAAATATCTTTGTTCAAACATTAATTTAGAGCTCTTTAGTATATGTAGGGAAACAAACACTTGAATTCAGTAATTTGAAGAAAAATAAAATGACATCCCCCAAACTTGACACTACATAAAATATTTTGACGTCACAATTGTTAAGGCATGAATGATATAATTCTCATCATAAGACAATTAAAACGCTAAATCAAATTCAAAACCGATTCTCATATGGGGATCAAGAGTTCTTCATTCTAGATTAAAAAAAGACGTTTGTTAATGAATTAACATTTGCGTTACATCTCGTAGTCCAGGTATGACCTTGACTCAACTCACTGTCGATGGCCTCGACCATTTCTTCTTTGTCGGTTAATCCATGTTCAGTCATGTTTTCATTATCTTCACCATCAATATGATTAATCCAGCCAATGCTTAGTTGTGGATTCGTTTATCATATTAAGCATGAAAATCCGATGGAGACAGCCATATTTCCTGAAGAATAGGTCAACCAGCAATATAAAGTCAACTACTTCCGACGAAAATTATATTCCTTAATAAAGATGTGGTAGATAATCAATAAAGTTCCATAACTACAAAGATAAGGACACTTAAACTACAGTAACACCATCCACCATCTTGTCATCCATAAACATGCATTCATCTGGTGAATACTTGAATCCTGGAGCATCGAATATGTAAATATAATCAACTACAATCTTTGATTTTGTCACTTGTTTCATGTAATCTCAGGCATTTTCTGAAAAAGAGCCCATATGCATGGTAATTGGTATGTATCTTTTGGGGTGACGACTTCTCTTTTTATGCGCAATATCTTCCAGTGACGGGTAAGAAATCTTATCAAGGATATATACAATTTCCGATCCTCCATTTCTCATCGTGATCAGATTATTCCATTCTGATGACTGCTTTTTAATCTTGTGTCTCTATGATATTGACTAACGTCTTCTTCAGATATGTTATTATTATATAAAATACCATCTTTAGTTGCATTTCCTTTAGATCATTTTTACAGCAAATAGCAATGAAAACTATTTGTGTTGGGTCCCAATTTTCTTAACATTTTCCTTCAGGTAATATTCTTTATTTATGAAAATGCTAATTGTGACCTCAGTTCAAATAGACAATATCCTAATTTGTTTCTTTTTTTGAAATTGTTCATTTATTGTGAAATGATTTGGAATGATAAGTTGTATTATTTTTGTGTCTAGTAATTTGTATAGACTATAATTTATTCATTCAAGCTATTTATTTACTAGTCATAAATGTACTCCTCAAAAATTCTTGCAAATAAATACTTCCGATTATAGTGAATTCTCAAAAGAACTACATATACATACATAATTGAGCTAAAACTTGTTGAACAGTTGTTAAACTTACTAAGGGTCTGATGTCATGAAGGTTAAACTTATATGCTGTTATATGTGTCATCGGATTTACCTATAATTAGAAGTCATGTTCAATTCGCATGACATACATTATACAAGTTTTAATGCCAATAGTATACAGACAAGTGGGATGTAAACTTAACATTCAAAGCAATATAAATATTTAGAAATGTATGAGTGATTCGATAAAAGAAACAACCGTTTAGTACTCATGAACTGATTTAAGATGCCGTTCGTTCTATGATAAAGGAAAAAATATAAGCACACAATTTGAAAGATTTCGTTTAAAAACAAGCAACTTGTTAGGTGGAATATATCCAGATCAGTCGAAGATGGCTGTGGATATAGCAAACTCATATCAGGAGGATATGACAAATATTTTAAATGTTTATCCAAGGATACAAATACCGAAGATCAAACTTGCGGCACCAAAGGTTAACTAACATGTGCACATCAACTACTTAGCTACATTAAAACGTCTAAAAGTAAAATGTCTATCGGCGTTCAAATTACTAGAAAACTCTTCACAGTTTGTTGAAATGTTGATACTGTAAAGTAAATTTTGTAACCGTACATAAGTTGGCAATAATTACAATTTTCTCTATGTACACTTTAACCACCGGATTTCATAATTAAGATCATATATGACTAGAAATCAATGTTTAAGAAAACCTTGACAAAATCAAAACCAACTCCAACACTTACAAAATGTACCAATGCAACATATGCACATATGTGTTAGCTAGGTATGCTTGTATTCGAAGTGAGCAATAAATAGGCTGAGAAATTACAATATCACTAAATAGCTTTCGTTGAGAATATATGTACACATCATTTTGGTTTATTAAAAAAGTCTCTACATTCAGAAATAAATAAATTATTCTCTTCTTACAGTTTTTGATGATTTAAGGTATTGATACATTTTCTTAATGGATACATATATAAATGTCTAGTTGGATGGCTTGATGTACCAATCACACACACAGACTACACACACACACAGATATATATAGTTACGACCCTGTAGTTAAAGTATGTGTGCTAAGTATGAGTCGTAGATGTGACTCGTGTGAGCACGTGATGTGCATGATAACAAATTCATTACAAGTAAACATTGCGGAATAGCTATGAAAACGATTGGCTGATACTTGGTGAGGCTTTCCTAATGCCCAGAAGTATTAACACATTGCTTGCGTCATCGTGCAATTCAAACAAGGTATTAGCTTTATTTATATGTTTGAGATTTTGTAAGACGTTGAGAGTCAACAATCGACAGTTGTGGTCGAGGGTCATACACAGTCGTAGAGTCGTAAAGTCAGTTGAAGTTATTATTACATCTTATACAACTTCTATTACCTTGAGAAAGGTATTTTTGTGCTAGAAAAGTTGTCTGTTCGTATGTCTACGTAGAATAACATGTCTTGTTAGAGGAGCTAATTTTACTTGTTTTTCTGAATAATTGTTTCCTGGAGAACAACATTACTGATTTGGACAAAGACATTTTTCAGAAAATATTCTAAATTGGAATGGAAAAACACAAACTTTGCTTTATTGTGTAAATTCTGGAATTTTCTGTTTGCCTTCGTCTGACGTGAACATCAGCCACTTTGGACCGGAACTTCAGACACTTCTGACTGTGTTTACAACTTTTTCCAGGACTTATGTTTCATTTTGAACAAACAATTTGGATCATTTATGCAAACCGTACGTCTTATTTAACATATTTACATTTTCTCATGTTTTCTAGGAAAATAGCTTTTGTTAAGATTTACAAAACGTGTTGTCTTCCCCCTTTCTTTTATGTTACTTTGAACGAGCCGACAGGTAACGATTTGTGTATGTGTGTGTGTGTGTGTGTGTGTGAGAGAGAGAGAGAGAGAGAGAGAGAGACAGACAGACAGACAGACAGACAGACAGACAGACAGACAGACAGACAGACAGACAGACAGACAGACAGACAGAGAAAGAAAGAGAGAGAGAGCAACATGGGTTTATTTAGCGTTATCTTCATGCACGGATATCTATGGGAAGGCATATACATGTTGAAAGGCATGAACCCTCTACCGCGATCAATGTCATCAGTTATATTCAACTGAGTAGCCTCCATAACTGTGCAATGATGTAGCCCTTACCGGATGCTGGCTTTCAGTGGCTTGAAAAGATAATGTCGAGTACAGATCTATCATCATGACAATACCCAAGTGCAAGTATATCTACCTCATTTTTACAGTAGCGTTTGTCAACAAAATGACTTAATCTGCGTTTGATAATGACATCTGTTTCAAGCTTATGATGATTAGTCCGAATAGCCATAGCTCGTATAAAACTAACACCGCCATCAAGCGCGTACTTATAGTCATCAAATTTCATAAACTTTTTAACAAAATCGCGAGGAAGACCTTTTGCTTTTTTCGTTATTTTATTATTGTCTAACAATAAGGCATACATTTTGCTGCGTAATCCAATGAAATATTTGATAGATGTCGAGTTCATTTCATCTAAGAACTTGTCAATAACGTTTATATTTGTGTCGTCATGAAATTTACTGTCACGAGGGTAATCGGAAAGATCAAACAGATGTTGATTATCATATATGTCCTGATAGATGTCCTCGCATTCGTTTTCATATACGAGCGAATCGGTATCAGTAAACAATAATCTACTAGCAGGCCATTGATTTTTAACGAAAGTGTAATAAAAATCGTACATCAACCACTTTGATAAATCTAACACTGAAGCTCCAACATAGATCGGCTTGTTTAGTTTTAGATTTGTTTTTCTTCTTTGTATCGCAACAAGATTCTCATTAAAAAAATTTCATCCTCACAAAATCATCGTCTGACTCAAGTTTGCTTCTACGATTAATATCATTAACTAGTTCGATATTTACGCGTTTCCTAATATTTCCATCGTCTTACCAAAAACGGAATTGTTCATCAGTTTAAAGAAGTTTTTCTCAAACTCAGTTTTTGCATCAGCTCTTCTTGAAGTGTTCGAGTTAATATAACCTCTCATCCAAGGCGACTGAATAAATTTTAGTACACGATGAACTTTTCTCAACACGAGACCAGCATCGACTGCTTGTTTTAAAACTTTGTAATGCAAAACATAATTACGTTTATTAAGCAAATTTAGTACTAGTTTTTGACTATAGAATTTTGTCTTGGTGATGCTGACGTTTGTTATTCTTGGGATAATAAACTATAATCTATGACCATCGATTCCGCGCAGAAAGAATAATCGTTATGTAATTTATGTAGCCAAGGTGGATAATCGAGATCAACTTCAACAAAATATGAAACATCGTCCGGTATCTCTTTTTCTGTCTCTGATAGAAATCGATCATCCAATGAAATCCACCAAAAGGCATTGGTTCTGACATAGAATAACCGTACAAGTTGTTACAATCCAGATAAATTATACACTTCGAAGGAAGCTCAGGATTATGCTCTTTTAGTATATGTTGTTTGTTTCAGCATATTTCTTCTTTATCACGCTAATACCGCATCGGATACCTTTTTCTATAAAATTGAACATATCAACGTCAGTCGGTAATTCTAACCTTACCTTACTAAATTTTAGCAGAGCATCCCATGATAGACCAGGGGCAGAATAATATCAACAGGGATCTAGTCCGTAATTATTATAACTCACTTCACGAAAACTTTCAAAAACATCTGCTAATAATAACACGTCAGTTTTCAAATACAAATCGTGATAATCACCAGACGTCTCACAATCAAATTCCTTCCAGATATGTTGTGCATACTTGTACTCGTCATCGGTGATATTTTTGAGTTGCGAGTAAAATCTATCTTTGTCAGGTAAAGATGTTTCATCAAATTTACTCCATTCGTAGAGATATTCGTATGGAAAAACTCCTTTTTAAGCTAGTAGATTAAATTTATCTCCAAAAGTCTTTTATGTTATCAAATTTACTACAACCTTTTACTAGCTCATCTAACGATGCTGCCATAAACTGAAAGATGTCAATAAAACGCAATTTACCTAGCGTAACTGACAAGTGCTTTTCAAAATTATTTGGAATGCATTTGATGATGTTATCGAGTTTTAGACGAGCTTTTATGACAGGATCACAAAAAGCTTCCACGATAATATGGCTATCATATCCTCGAAAGTTGTGAAGAATAACTGGAATAAAATCTGGAGCGTGAAATTTTAAATTACATAGATCATGAGCCGCTCCACGGTACTGTCCGGTCAAATGACAATGGTCATGTACTTTTTTGTCAGAGTCAAAAGCTTTTTCAGCAATATGACAAATTTTTGCTTGCTCGTGATCAGATTCTTCTTGAGGTGTTAATTTAAACATCGGAGTTACTCTTTTCAAACGATAAGTTATATTATCAACTTCACTGATCAATTGCTTGAGAAGCAAGACAGCTGAATTTTTACCCCGATATAATCTGATTGGTTTAGATGATCTCGAATCAGCACAAAAACTATCTTCTAAGCTACTCCGCACGGAACATGATTTTGAGTTTTCCTTGTACTCGATTGGTTGGGTTCATTTTCTACACCAAGTAAAGGTTGAAGTAAGCGTTCGAAATAAGCGTACATGACGAAAGGAATTTTTAATTTGTGATTATGATGGACAAACTGTAACATGCTATTTTCTTTGGACGGCATTTTTACTCGTTGTACGTCACCACAGTACTGCAAATGCTTTTGTAATTTTTCATGGTCATTACAACCGAGTAAGCAGCGATAACAAAAGAACGTTTTATTATTTCGTTTATTATACTGTCCACCAACTAGTTCATGAAAGTTTTTGATCCAAACGTAATGATTTTTATAAAACAGTAAATTGATATTCGATTGTGAAGCTGTTTATGAAATATATCTCGGATAGACCTTTTCTTTTTCATCAAGTCCGAAAACGTTAATTGAAACATTGTTTATCTTTTCAAACTTTGGTATTTTGATTTTCTGCTACTGGAAAGTCAATATCTTTAAAATTTAATCTTGACACGTTACTGATATACTTATCAACGCTATCAGTGTGTTTTTCTATTGGAGATAGCGCGGGAAGAATGGCACATTGTAAACATTTGTTATAGACATTCTTCACGTTTATACAGCATTGTTTATTTTTTATTTTTGGTGGCAGGTCTGTGTATGAACTACCGCGCAATACGTCATATTTCATCGTGTGAAACAAAATATCTTTATTTCAAACTTCCAACCCGAACCTAATTCGGTTAATTTTTCTATCTTTTTCCAAATTTTCTTGTGTATTTCATCAGCTAGTGACAAAAGATCAGTCCCAAGTAAAACACGTCTGGATTTCGCGTTGATATAAGGGTCTATAGTTTCCTTGTCAGTTGATTCTTCCGTCACAAGCAGTTTTGACGTCAATTTTCGATGATGTCAAAATTACTCAATAACGTCTGGTCCCCGTTAGAGTCAATCCGTGTCCGATTCCTAGTAAGTTTGGAAGAAGGCTTCCCGCTAATCCTGCTAGCAGCGGAGCGAAAGGAATAATTCATCCCTATTTTGTTTGCTTGCGTTTTGTTGTTTTCTTTTTTTCCACGATTTTGTTTTTCGTTGCGGCATTTTATTTTATACTGTGGCATAAAATTAAGGATAGATTTGTTTGATTCCACGACCTTCGACTGCTTTCTTCGTTGTGCCAGAGACTGCTCCTGACGGATCCGCAAGTCCAAGTGTACCAAGTATTGGTAACACTGTATGTATTATTGTGCTAGCTAATACTGGTAACGGTGGTCCAAAAAATCCACCTTGTTTTGACATTGTGGTGACTTGAGAAACAGATAGTTTCAGCACAAAAGTTTTATCAAGATCGAGTTTATTGATTTGTTGTTGAGTTAGCATGACTTTTATCGCAGTTTTATTTGAAGTTCCCGGGGAGATCATCAAAGAAACACAGCTGAATTAGCAACAGCTGCTGATAATTTTTCAACTTGACCGGATGTTAAGTATATTTCTCGAGTTATGTATTTGGGTTTCATGACGTTATATCTAAGGTTGTTAGATTAAACTTGTAACGTCATTCTTCCTATGGTCGAATCGATGGTCAAAAATCTATCACTATCCAATAGCGCGTAAATGTTATACTGTTCAGCTGGCAGAGCGCCCAGTATCCACGTGACCTCGATATCTGCAAATGTTTTGCTACGTCAAAGTAAATGATGGGATAGAGCGATATAGCAAAATTGCATTCGATGGAACGTTCTGGATATTGTCTGGAATTTATTCTAGCAAATGATCGTCTAACGTCTGGGTTATCGAATACGGAATTGTTCATGATCTGATTGTTACGTCGTGCTTGACGTTGAAATACGACGAGCAAGTGTAGCGGTAGTTGTTCGCTGGGCGTGGTCGTCACACGCCAAGTGTAATCAGTCGCATTAGGAATGCTGCTTGATAAATACTGTTCTGTTGGAAGTGTATCTTTTTTGTAAAGGTTGGTAGTTAAGATTCGAAATCCATCGTTTTAGCTATCGAGGGAACAACCCGAGGCATCCACAGTGCTACTTTTGTAATAGCAAATTGAACTGCAGCTGCTCCATCAGCACGCATTATGCAATCGTTTTGATCAGCTCCATCTAAAATTAGTGTATGTTTTATTCCTCGAAACACTTTATCATAATCACGGCAAAATCCAAAGATTTTGCTTAACGGCAGCATCATCGTTGTTTGGCAAGATTCTGCCGCAAACGCTTTTCGTTTGGCAAATCCCTCCTTATATATTATGTTACATATGCTAATAACACTGTATATAAGATTTAACATCTCAACGCCTTCTGCATCTGCACCTGGTTGAGCTATACTAAGATTATTGCAAGCGACGATGAGTGGAACTCTTGTAGAGTCTGAGTTAGCGCCTGCAGCTGGTGCATCTATACCAAATTTTACTGCATTTGCTGTAAGAAAATTTCTTACAATTACAACATCTGCGGCGGAATCAGCTCCGTGTGCAAAAGCACCACTTGAAATAAACTCGCCTGAGGTAATTATTCCAAACGAGGTATCTTTAAACCACATCATATTTGTGGCCAATGATCTGGAATAATCATCGCTAAACGAAACGATGTTTAGTATTGTACTCGCTATAGGTAAGTTCATCGAAATATATTCTACGGTTTGAGTGGCTAGTTGGTATCTTGCACTTTTAAATAAGCTCCAACCGTTATTAACAAGAGCAATTTCTGTACCAGCTGCAATCTCACCACCTGCTGCAGTTAGTATTCGACCACGTACTTCTAACACTTCCTTATGCCGTAATAGAAACACGTCCTCGTCTCTCGTGTTAAAAGTTCTAACTCCGGTTTTATTTGGTTCGTTTGAGTTTTCCTCCAGATACTCGACGTATTCGAACTCTGTTACAGTGTCGTCAGTATCAATTTCTTCGGTAAGATCGAGATAATGTTTAGCGGACATTTTATTATATAATCGTTACACAAAATTAAAAGGCAGCAGGGGTTATTGGTTTTGTTTTTTTACGAGTTTACGTACTATTTCTTCGCCACTCGGAGAAAATAATTTTTGTATTGTAGCTATCATAGCTCGTTTTGTTTCTTCTGTTGGCGCAATATCTGATATTACTCGTTGTATCTCTGACGTGGGAGGCCCTTTAATCTTATCAGCAATCTTTTACCCTACTGTAGTACATACCGCAGAAGCTGCCTCCGTAGCGAAAGCTTTACCTGCGTCGAGTACAATAGGCGCTACTTTACGCGCAATTCCTGGAATATTCTCTGCAATTGTTAACATATTTCCCAAAAATCCACCTACGATGTTTCTTCAAAAAAACTTTTCTTCGCCTCATCTATAAAATTATATTGACAAAAATAGATCGCCTACACAGTGCGTAGGTGTAAATAATACGTCACTATCTCGTTGTTCAAATCGATCTGTCTATCCGACTGCTCTGTGAGTTGCATGGTGATGCTTGTGATTTGATTTTCAAGATTAATCGGATAACAGATAATCTGACGTGGATGAATTTGCATAATCGATCCTGGTGGAACTTCTGGTGAGAAACTGTAGTACGTTTGTCCTCTGCTGCTCTTGGCTGAGTAAGATGCAGAAGCAAAGGAGCAATTTACATGTATCGTTTTTACTTATGTTATATCTACTGGCAGTTTACTGTCATATGTAATAGCTTGTTCAAGAGCACTGTAACATTTTTCAGTAAATCCTAATAGTTGTGCAATACTTCTTTCCCTTGGTTCGAAACCGATTATCATATTTTTTAGAGTCATCCTAGCTCGCAATGTGTTATAATTCGCTGGTAACTCAAAATTATCAGCCACTCCGCCGGCTTTTGAGATGAGCTCTTTGATTGTCCTGTTTAGATCAGTAATATTATAAGCTCCTTGTGGAATTTTTATTTTATTTTGTTGTAGATATTGAAGATGTTTTAATCATAGTAAACCAAATTTCATCGTTAACATCAGTTTTTACGTTAGGCATAGCATTTCAGCAGGTACATGAAATTAATCCAATTTCATATTGTTTTGCAGGATCTAGTTCTATTGGCGGATTATAATACACAAAACAGTTTGCTCTGTTTTCTGTTGTATGCGTCGAATCGAGCAATAATGTTGACATTATACTAATATTTTAGATAAGATGGCGGTGTAAAATTTCGTACTCGGACGATGTTTAATCCGTTCGATCTTAGATGATAGAGTATATCAATCATTTCGTTATCGATCTCTACACTTTCATTACCAGCTTCTTTAGAGGATATCAACAGCATTAGCCGATCGACTATTTCTGCGTTTGATGTAAAATGTTTGACTCCAGACCTAGTGGTTTCCTCTGGAAATGTTTCATTTCGTTCTCTTTCATATCTGTCAAATAGCTTTTTGAAGGGCCAATTCTTATTATACTCTGTTTTTCTAGTTCTATACTGTACTGCTATCTTATGTCAAACCTCAGCAATAATTTCATCCCTAATATACACTAATAAGTTTAGATTTTTTTGTCATCTTTATGATATTTAACTTTTTCATCAGCAGAGTAACTATCAGCTATACTATTTCCTAATTTGTCTGTCAAATTATTATATTTTTCTTCTGACTAAGTTCGAATATTGTCAATATCAGTGATATTAAATCTTTTAATAAACTCGTCATACTCATTATCTTCTCTTTTAAACCTAGCTAGTTTTCTATAAAAATTTATAGATTCTCCAAAAGGTATTATTTTAAACACACTTTCTTGTAATATTGTTTGTTTCCCAGATAATTTTTCAGTTTGTTCTGACACTTTTTCTATTAGTCTCTTTAACTCACTTGGATTAATCGTCATTCTTGTTATTTCATGCTGAAGTGCAAGAGGATTGTTCATTGGCCTGTCAAACTCAGCTTGTCGTTCAGCAGAATCAGCAATATTTCTTACAATTTCGTTTACAATTTTTACAGTTTCTTCTTTCGATCTTTCTCCAAGCAAACCGAATAAACCTTTTTCGTTCATTTTTGCTAGTTCTTCTGGGGATAATGTTGGTATTTCCGGTTGCTTGCCAAGCATTGCCTCAGTAACAGGTTTGAAAAGTTTGGTGGTTTCTTCCTCTGCTTGAACTTGTCCACACCGAGCTTCTTTCACTTTTTTCTTAAAAGCCGCTCGAGTTTCAAGAAACATTTTTAGCAATTCGATTTTCTGTTGATGTTTATCCATTATTTTATATATGCTTTACAAAATTAGATCACAGAAACGTGTCAATGCAACAACGAAACATCTGAGTCGGATCACGCGCTAGCTTGTCAAATAAAAAAAATTGTATCGATCCTTGGTTGCATAATCATAAAATTCGATAAATTTATCTTTAGTAACGTCACCCCACTGTTCGTTTGCAATATTTCTCATATCCACATTGTCCAGTCCGGAAAATAATATGAAACAACCTGTATTTCGCCTAATAAATCTATCGACATTATAAAAACCTTGGGCAAAATAAACAGAATTACATTTTTTATTACGCAATAACGAACAATTAGATTTAAATTTGTTCATCTCCTCGTTGTTTAGCGGAATATCGTCGAATACGATTATTTTATGCTCTGACGAATCAAGTTCGTTCACTGGGACGAGTTCTTCTGGTTGTTTTATTAGAAATGTATCCTCACCAGTGCCAAGTTCATCAAGAAGTTTATCATTGTACTCGTTTATTAATTCGTATTTGTCCTGTTGGGGGTTGATGGTGAAAATATACACCTTATCATAGTTAAAGTTAATATTAAGTAAAAGATTTAATAATAAATTTGTTTTACCAGATCCTGTGCGACTAACAATAAGATAATGATAATCTGTAAGTTCGTTATTATGTACATGTTTCACTAATCGTTCTGTGTCGAAATTTTATATCTTCGCCATCGTATAATTTTATGTTATAGTAAATCAACAATTTTGTGTAAAAGATAGGTATAATGAGCTACTACACAAAGTTTGGAACATTACTGATAGTTTCGTCAGACAAAGATGAGCAAGTTAATTTATCAAGATACGCAACTCTTGACCAGCTTAAAAATGAAATCAATAATTTATTAAATATCACAAGTGTGGATCCAAATGAAGTCGTTGTTTTTCAGGATAGAAGAGGAAAATTAAAGACGAGTAATGTACAATTGTCAGATGTACTTACACGAATTCCTAGTGCGGTTGTTGATAATATCATTACTTTTAATAACCAAGGTAAGATACAAGATTCGGGAACTCAGTGAATGATTATGTTAAAAAAACTGGTGATGTATTTACTGGAAATATTTCTATGAACCAGAACAAGATTACATATCTTGGAAATCCAAACGAAGATATTGACGCTGCTACAAAAAATATGTTGATGATCAGGAATCAAAGTACATGTCGCTCAACGGTGGTATGATGCTTGCATTTCTCAACATGGACAATAATGCCATTGTTACCCTTAGAACACCACAGTCGGATTTTGAAGCTGTAACAAAACAATACGTCGATGACAAAGAAGCTCCAATCAGCAATGAAATAACCGCGCTCAAAACTTAATTTCTTGGTCACGTGAACACGTTTTTAAGTTTTCGAAGAAACATAAACACACTTAAAAATGAATTTTTGGGAAAGCCATCAAATGTTGATATTACACTCGCTGATATTAACACACAACTCAATGGTAGATTTAGCGGGATTTCTGATATTATTGACAGAACAAATCTGATTAAAATTCCTCACAAAAAGATTAAAAATATCGTATATACTGTTGATGCTGGATTTGGTGAATGAACGAAGCAAACCAAGTCTATCAAACATATTGCAGAAGTTACCGGTGTGTATAGATTGTCAGCGTTTAGCGGTGCAAAGTTTAGAATATACACCAGATCTTTGTGGCGTCATTCAACTGATATTTTCTCTGGAATTGTATCAATAGTATTAAACAAAAATGCAGAAGAGTTTATACTTGAACCAGCTGATAAAAATTTAACAAATGCCTCTTATCGGTGGTGTTTGGAGTTTATAGCTGAAACACCGTGATTACCTACTACTTAACCAAACATGGGACAATGTAAACTAATATTATGGTGAAAAAAGTATAGTTGTTTTCAATCGTATTTCAAATAATATTCCAATACAAGATGTGGACGCATTAATACAATACTACAAATATTATCAGAAAAAAACTTTATTGCGTGAAAAAATGTTACAAATATTACAACAAAATACTTCGAATAATATCATATCTACCGTTGATAATGACCAGTTCTGGTATAATTTCAACTGGAGCATCATTAAATCCGTTTTTGCTAATTATATCTGGTGTTGGTGTTTCTCTTTCAACAGCATGTAAAAAAAATTGAACCTCGACTTGCAACTAAAAAAGTAGTTGTCAAGCGGCCAGTATCACTTATAAAAAATTACTTGATCAGATACGATCTTACTTGCGTGGTATAAAAAATGATATGGACGATTTAATACGCGAGTTCCGTATTATTGACAGTATGTTAACAGATATTCTACCAATGAGGGTCAGCAAGTATGAAAAAGATTATCAAAACAAGTATGAAATAATGTAAAATATTATCTAAATTTAAGAATAATGTACTTACTTTTTCATAAATGATTAGTTTAATTTCTGCTTGGGTGTTTGCGTGATTTCATTATAGCTGTTACCTGATGAAGCGTCCGCTCAAACTGCGCGATTAGGCGTTTACCTGACTTTTATACACAGGCGTTTACGCATGCGCATTATAGTATTCCATGTTCCAGAACATTCCGATCACGCATGAGCATTAGAGTATTCCCTTTTTCGAGAACATTCTAGATAATCAAGTGATCTCCGTAAGACGAATACAACATTACTAAGATATTTTACCTGGCTCGGTCTCCATAGAAATATTAATTATGGCAACATCTGTTACATAACTTAGCTCTTAGCGCAATTATTGATTACATTACCTAGGTATTTTGCAACAAGTGTTCTATAGCTTGGGATTTAGCGTGATTGTTGATTAAATTACCTAGGTATTTTGTGTAGTTATAGAATATTTGACTTTGGATTTTGTGTAGGGGTTGGAGTTCTAGGGTCTCTCGCATCCTCCTTTTCTTCTACTAATAAAGATATACCGGAAGAGCAAGGATAAGAAGATTGCAAGAGGGTTGGTGAAAGGACACAAACCTATTTCACTTCACTGCTGACTGGGAAGACCTCTGATGTTGCAACGATGAAGCACACTGTGCCTTGCATGTTCTGGTGAAAGGATGTAGTGATAGCGAGTAGCCGAGGGGGAAGCCAATTTTATCCAGCAGCCTGAAGATTCAGATCCGGCTGACCAGGTCAAACGCCTTTGTCAGGTATATGATGGCAATGTAGAAGGGCATCTTATTATTATTATGATGTTCAAAAAGATTATAAAAAGCTAAATAGAGATGGTAACACCACCACATTGCATTTCTTTTCCAGCATCCGCGAAGCACCAATCATTGACAATATGAATGCAATTGAAAATGATCGTACAGTATATGACGATGTAAAGCTGGAAAATCAAGTCAATACAGCAGAAACTTTTTCACGGGTCGGTTTCAAAAACACGTTATTTATATAAACCAATGATAAACCCATGCGCCGATCGCGATTCGTGACAAATGTAACATGTTGACAACAATTTCGCGGCATTGACAATCATAATATCTGGGATATTTACTAGGAAATATTTTCAACAGCACTGAATTAAGGAAGAATATAAACAACTCGAGTTTTATTCATCAAGGATGCACTTGTTAGTTTAACAGATTGGGTAAAAGTGATTGTTAGGTGGAAAATATCAGACAATAAATATCAGGAACACCAACATTAAATTCAGTCATTACGAGACCTCAGTGTTATTATCGACGGTACTCTCTCTTTGCATCAACATGTCATGAATATAGGCAGGGCTACATATCTTAAAATGAGATTCATCAGCTCCATTCAAAACTATTACAACTATTGTACGGATGTGTCCCTTATTACTTTCAACAATAGACTAAAAAAAAAATTATGTTTTTTCGTCTCAATAATCACTCCATAAACTTCACTAAGTTCAAAACAAAGAATTTGATCGTTATTAGATGACCACTATCAGAGTACACCTCTCCCTGCTCTGTACCTTACACTAGCTATCCATTCGATCCAGAATCAAAACCAAAACTTGTTTTCTTCTACGTTTCACTGACAGGCTCCAATCTAACATACATATTCAAGTTCATCCATGTCAACTCACCATCAACGCTCCTCTTCTGACAATTGTATGCTCATTATTCCCAATATGAAAACGAAGTCATATGGACAACATTCCTTTGCAGACCAGTGCCAAACAATGTCGAACGAATTGAATACTGAACGTAGACACATAGACACACTGATCTCATTCAAGAATACTCTTAAAAGTCAACAGTTTCGATAACAAGAACAAACTTAAAGACCTAATAATGTTTCCTTACATTAAATATATTCAGCATGTTTTATATTTTATAGCTTCATCGGTGCTATTTTGTATTCATATCTTTATATATGTTTTTATATTTTTGTATTCATATCTTTATATATCTTTTTATATATTAGGTCTTGTCAAATATAGTAAAGCGCTTAGATCTTCTAAATACTAGGTGATTAACAAATTCCTCAGCAATATTATTATTACTATTATTATTATTGCTATGATTGTTATTATTATTATTATTATTATTATTATTATTATTATTATTATTATTATTATTATTATTATTATTATTATTATTATTGCACGGTACTAAACACCCTTCACGCTGAATTGCTGGAAATTTAAATATTCCTGAAGTAAAGGTTTTCTGTGATTGTACGACAGTTGTACCAGTGTAAAGGGGAACTTGGCTAGAACGGCGTGAGTGTATTGCACCTAAAACAATGAGCTTGTACAGCATCTTCACGTCATGTAATTGTACTACGTGATTGTATTATTAATGTAACTATTCTGGACATTCGGAGTTCACAACTTGAAAAAAATTAATCGAGGCGTAGAAACTCTTATGCGATGAAATCACAAAAAGATCCGTGTTTATAGTGAAAATAAATGCTTGTGGATGGTATTCAATGTTATTGCGATCGTGTCTTAGCAGCGACTGTTGATCGTGGCGTGGCTGGAATCACAGAAACCACAATCATTGTAGGTGCGCCAATCGGAATTGTGTTGGTGGTATATAGATGCTAACCACAATTCCTGGTAGAGTTATACAAATAATGCGATACAATTCCATTTGAGAATATGTTTATTGTTAATTGTTAGTAGAGACAAAATGTCTCAACACGAGCAAAAAAACTGTATTCACTGGTTATCGAATATAAATTAATCAGCACTGCTGAATGCCCGACAGTTTAGACGGATATGTAAAATGAATGACAAATCCGAACGCAAATAATAAACAATGCTGTCTGGGATTTACAACAATATAGGTCGAGAGCAAGATTTGCCTCAACAGTACTCGCAAATCAAATAGCCTTGACAACCTTGTATACATTCAGCTCTTACGCTTGCTTAATAGACTTATACAGCCTAAAAGTTTAACTATTTGTTTGTGGATTAACCATCCTTGGGTTGCGCATTTCTGTAATTGGTTTGCTTGCCATGTCATGGAGGATACCGGCTGTGGCGAATAGCCAGGACTCAGAGAGGGAAATAGCCAAAAGCCGACAACAACACTACTGAAGCAATAGCATATATTTCAAAGCAATGTATAAATTGTGCTTTCCAAGTGACCATTTCTCCAAAACTTACATGTCACTGAACAAAAATGCAAATCAAATCAGAACAATAAGAGCAACTTTAAATATGGAGAAATTTGACTGGTACAAGATTAGGTGTTTCTGCTCAAAATATTTTTCAGGGATCCTAGTCGCGTACAAAACGAGGACCGACGTACATTTGAAAAGATCTGCTACTTTCATAAATTGTTTCTGACACATTCACCGTACCTTTCTGAACTGTTGTTTTCCTTGGCTTTTTTAGACTAAAATATGTAAACCTTAAAGTATCAAACATTTGAGGCAAATAAATTGTCCTTGGAAAAAACAACTTCGCTCTTGCAGCTGGAAAATATGCACAAAACAATAAAGGATGAAGAAATGTATGCATCCATTGAAAGTAAATATGATGATCAAAGCACACACGTGCCGTCTATCTATAAGGATGAGAATATCCGTTATGCCCAAATGGGGAATAAATCATGAATTATTCAGTGTGGTTTTGATGTTATACATGTATGATATAATTATCTATGTTCATGTTGTCAAAACGTTGAAAATGCCTAATACATGCAGATACACATCTATGCATTAATACATAAATTTATTGATTCATACATACAAACATACATACATACATACATACATGCATGCATGCATGCATACATACATACATACACACACACACACACACAAACACATACATACATACATACATACATACATACATACATACATACATACATACATACATACATACATACATACATACATACATACATACATACATACATACATACATACATACATACATACATACATACATACATACTTACATACTTACATACATACATACAGATAGACAGACAGACCGACAGACAGACATACAGACAGACAGACAGACAGACAGACAGACAGACAGACAGACAGACCGAAAGACAGACACACAGACAGACAATGATGGAGCAAATGTATGAAACACATTCAGATTCTTCATTGACTGTCACTATAATTAACTAATATAATGTTATCGATTTCGTTTGTGAATAAAATTCTCTTTCGTATCATATGACTTAAACTTCAATGCAAACAAGCACGAGTCTTATCGACCTCTTTATAGATTTTACACTATTTTTAGATTTTAATCCTGAAAAACTGTTATAGCTATTTATAACTGAATCACACACTGCTTACACGTGACACCAGTAAAATTTATTGCTCTTTATTTTCATTATCTCTTCCTTTGCTCCTCACTATTAACTGTATGCTTTTTTCCTTAATATTATTTTATA
Organism: Potamilus streckersoni; assembly: GCA_016746295.1. NCBI lineage: Eukaryota > Metazoa > Mollusca > Bivalvia > Unionida > Unionidae > Potamilus > Potamilus streckersoni. Next base: position 15,873 of record JAEAOA010001735.1, on the reverse strand, counting down.
ATGTTAGGTCGTGCTATTTTGTATAATGTGCATACTTTGTAGTCAACATGTTGTATACGTTACAGTATTTGGATGCCTCATCCAACTCAAATAATTATGAAAATTAATGTTTGAACTTAACTGACAAATAGTCTTGTCCGTTTAAAAAGCAGTTGCATTGATTACTTGTAATAACTATGCAATAAGTTTGCAATAAACGTTGCAATGAACATTTCATAGTTTCAAGCTGTTAGTGCCAGGAACATTACATTCATAGAGCTGGTTTAGCTTAAGTAGTATAGTTTATGAATAGTAATTAAGGCCTTGTGATTCATGCACAATCTAGGTGTATAAACACATTTCGCTCCGATTCCATCGGTACAGTGGAATAATAATAATGTGATGATAGTACCTTATAAATCACACAAGTCATCGCAACAACATAATTTATATCGATCAAAATAGGCAAATGTGTCCTAATGCAAATACTTATAATCCCTAATTTGAAAATAAGACAGTATACACACTGTTATGTTTGTATACACTCCAACATTATATACATATATAATTTTGGAGTATACATACATACATACATACATACATACATACATACATACATACATACATACATACATACATACATACATACATACATACATACATACATACATACATACATACATACATACATACATACATACATACATACAGACAGACAGACAGACATACATTCATACATTCATATATATATATATATATATATATATATATATATATATATATATATATATATATATATATATATATATATATATATATATTATATATATATATATATATATATCACATTGACACTTTAACGTTATATTGTCTTTTCCCTTGCTTTTATAGATTTCTGATAAACTAAATATCCATTACATCATTGTTTTCCTCCCTAGATGTGGGCTTTATTTCGTTATCCAGGGTTTCAGCGGAAACTAGATTGCCTAACAATAATAACACAGATTAAAGCAAAGCCATTCGCGGTTCCAAGGCTTCGTTGGGCAGGAAATACAAGTACAGAAACAAAATTAATGTTGGCAAGCAAGAACTATAAATTTGATACAAATTTTAAATGATACTATCTTTAGGTTATTAGATTGGCATCATGCACTTTATTTAACATGACATCGGACATTGTATACATTGCAAAAGGAAAATAATCTGCATACAATAATTTAAGAGGTCCTTGATGTTTGCTGTAATACGCTTACATTTTGGATATTGTATGAAATATTACTGAATCTCATTTCAAACTAACTGTAATAAACGTAAATTATGACACTCCCTGTAATATTATTTAGCAACAATAAGGCATTATAACTGTAACGTGCTTAATGAGGATGTTCAATATAGTATTAGTCAGTGTAAAAAGTAGCATAATTGTTGCTAGCTTTAATTAGCGTATTAAATGCAGTATAATCAGTGCCATGAATATTATAACCGTCTTATGCTTAAATTTGAATAATGTGTACATTAGTACTCAGTGACAAAAAAATCATAGCTGTAATGTGTTTAAATTCAAATATGTTATGTAATATTATTCGATATGTATGTGTCTGTGTGGTACATATTTTATTATTTCTTTTTTATATTCACACAAAAATTATTGCTACTGCATTATTCTCTGTTTTGTGGATAGTAGTGTTTGGTATGTATATTATGTTTGACAATGAAATCTTTATTAAACAAACATCTCTCATTTGACGGTATATGGGTTGGTGCGTGCAGGCAAGGCGATGGGTGCCATTTACTCGCGGATCTGGGTTCGAAACTCGGTAGAGTACGAATTTAATTTCTCTAACCTGTATGATAGTATTGTTTGTATTAAACTATTATTTCTGCCCACTATTATCAAGATTCTACTACAGAATCCAGGGATAGCACAGTTTGTTCTGTCTGGTATATATTTATAATTATTTGTAATACAAAAATCCTACATACCTTGATTTCTTTCATAGGAATCTGGAACGACTGTGTACATATATATGAGAATTAATTACTAGGTCGTCATGCGAGTGTGTCTGCTACGCACGGGCTTATATAACACCGATTCAGTGCCATCATTTTTTGGTGATGCGTGCTTAGTCGTGACGGTATATGGGTTGGTGCGTGCAGGCAAGGCGATGGGTGCCATTTACTCGCGGATCTGGGTTCGAAACTCGGTAGAGTACGAATTTAATTTCTCTAACCTGTATGATAGTATTGTTTGTATTAAACTATTATTTCTGCCCACTATTATCAAGATTCTACTACAGAATCCAGGGATAGCACAGTTTGTTCTGTCTGGTATATATTTATAATTATTTGTAATACAAAAATCCTACATACCTTGATTTCTTTCATAGGAATCTGGAACGACTGTGTACATATATATGAGAATTAATTACTAGGTCGTCATGCGAGTGTGTCTGCTACGCACGGGCTTATATAACACCGATTCAATGCCATCATTTTTTGGTGATGCGTGCTTAGTCGTGACGGTATATGGGTTGGTGCGTGCAGGCAAGGCGATGGGTGCCATTTACTTGCGGATCTGGGTTCGAAACTCGGTAGAGTACGAATTTAATTTCTCTAACCTGTATGATAGTATTGTTGGTATTAAACTATTATTTCTGCCCACTATTATCAAGATTCTACTACAGAATCCAGGGATAGCACAGTTTGTTCTGTCTGGTATATATTTATAATTATTTGTAATACAAAAATCCTACATACCTTGATTTCTTTCATAGGAATCTGGAACGACTGTGTACATATATATGAGAATTAATTACTAGGTCGTCATGCGAGTGTGTCTGCTACGCACGGGCTTATATAACACCGATTCAGTGCCATCATTTTTTGGTGATGCGTGCTTAGTCGTGACGGTATATGGGTTGGTGCGTGCAGGCAAGGCGATGGGTGCCATTTACTCGCGGATCTGGGTTCGAAACTCGGTAGAGTACGAATTTAATTTCTCTAACCTGTATGATAGTATTGTTTGTATTAAACTATATATATATATATATATATATATAAAAATATGTATATAAAAATATATATATATATATATATATATATATATATATATATACATATATGTATATACATATCTATATATATGTATATATATATATATGTATATATATATATATACATATATGTAAATACATATCTATATATATATATATATATATATATATATATATATATATACATATATGTATATACATATCTATATATATGTGTATATATATATATATATATATATATATATATATATATATATATATATATATATATATATATGTATGTATGTATGTATGTATGTATGTATGTATGTATGTATGTATGTATGTATGTATGTATGTATACGCTGAAACACGTTATGATAACTAAAATCACTCTAATATATCTGAATATACTTGAAATTACATAGCTTTTTAATCTTTATATATTTTTTTTTGTATTTTTGTTTGAATGAATGGATCGAGTGGGAACATAAGTCCTTCAGTTAAGAAAATGTACAGTCCGCTGATAAGCAATCGTTGTAGGAGATTTATTGAACTATCTATCTCCAGGTATTTATAATAATTGTGAGGTAGCCCAAGGCACATGAGAATATGCAGAATTAATGCGATGTAATATTGTTTGAAGTCTTGCATATTTAATTATACGAGGATTCTTTGTTAAACATTATAAACAATTAGTGCTATCCGACTGTAAGTTTCGCGCAATAGTTTAGATATAATAAAATATAGAGTAGGAAAATATTAGCACATTAGGTCAGTTGGACGAGTAAGTATCCCAAAGGATGGGGTAATTGTGGAAAAAAGGATCAAGTTCAAGGCTCAAGCTGTCCTTTACTCAGAGACTAGTTGTTGACCTCTTCCGGTATAATGCAGTATCGAGTTATGATGGAACTATTCATCTCAAAGCATACTATTTAGCTAGATATAATCTATTTAAATACAAGGAAAAGAGAAGACAAAATAAGCTATGTGCTTATGAAAGGACGTTTTCAGTGTAGAAAGGATGCTAATCGTAAGGATAAATACAGTTAGCCATTTCATGAATGAGCCACATTTCTTAAGAATGTTAGGCAGGAGAAATATTTGTCTAGAGAGTAGAAATAAAGCAAATGTTATACACTTCAAATGTCTTGGTTTCTCTTCGCATGGTATTAATTCTATAAGGATATTATACTATTACTGTGTTACAGTTATTATGACGAATTATAACAGTCATAATAAGCCAAAGCAGCCTTTGTGTACTTATATTCTCGCTAAATCAACGTATTTTTTTAGGATTACGTGGGCATAATAATAGATAGCCATTACGTGGGCATATTAATGGATAGCCATTACGTGGGCATATTAATGGATAGCCATTACGTGCGCATATTAATGTATAGCCATTCCATAAGTATACTTATGAACTTTGCATGTGTGTTGCATATATTAGCAGTTGAGAGAAGATCGCAACAGAAAATAGGTACAACTGTTTTTAGACGAAATATAATCAGAAAATACTGTGTTCTTAGCTTGTTCAATTATCAAGACATCACTAATCTGGTCATTTTATGTGGCCACCCTACACTGCTAAATAATAAAACAATATCTAGGAGCAAAATTACAAATTTCCGCAACAATTGTAGATAAATGATTAAATGAGTGTGATAAGAGAATAGTTTTCAAATTAATTAATCTCTTAGGTTCTCTTCTTCTGGTAATAATTCTACAAGGATATTATATTGTTAAAGTCTAAGAGTTATTAAGGCGCATCATAATAGAGTCATAATGTATAAGCCAACTCAGCTTTTGTGTACTTTTATGCTGTCTAAATCAAAGCTATTGAACGCAAACTACCACAATTATACTTTTTAACGACTTTTGTCAATTTGTAAATGTTGCAATATCTAATATATTTCATCTGCTGGTAATCGTGTCCTATCATCCCATGATAATGATCTCTCTATTACGCGATCTATGTTCAAGTTATCAAGGCAAATACACAGTAAAATGTTAATCTAATCAACACTATTCACTTTATTTTTCAGTGAATGAGCACACATTATTATGTTCTTCCTGTTATAAATAATACTAATGAACTCAGCATGATTCTTGCTGGAATAAAAATTTGAAACTGAGGAATTTTTACAAAAAATCCTTGTTCATCCAAAGTTTAAATTGCAAGCAGTAATTGACTTTGTCAATATTCAGCGCTGACATGAAGGCCAGACTCTATTCATTTGATAAAAGAATTAAACGTTTGTGATACTAATCATGTCAGTAATGTTCACACTACCAGATTAACAAATATAATTTTTTTTTAACTCAGAATAGGTAAAATTATATGGCTAGTTCATAATGCACCCCTGCAACGATAATTTATTCCAGGCAAACCTCGTGTTATACAGCACCGCAATCTTCACCTTTTATGTTTCAATATAAGTAGAGCCATGAAATGATGCTTCATTTACTTACGTATGGTCATGATGCATGTTCATCGTGAATTTAAACACTTACCAGAAGCTGAAAGGAAATTGAACATCCAATTAATGTTGTTTCCGTATTTAGACTCACTAAATACAAGACTATGATTTATCATTATCAAGACGCATTATAACAAGAGCACGCTACATACAGAGTGAGAAAAACTCAATCTCTTTCGTCATTGATAGAAATCGAAATACATCATAGGGATGCAATTATAAAGTATGAATAACATGGTAATATATATTTTACTATAACAACATTTTGTCGAATGCTAGTTTATACATTATAATGATCTTACACGGGTGACCTAATATTTTACTCAGATAAAGTCTGTGCTATTTTAAGCCTTTTTTCTCAGTACAATCAAGATACTCT
>JAEAOA010001735.1:0-5000 GCA_016746295.1 Potamilus streckersoni | reverse complement strand
TTTTCCTGTAAAAGCTGGGTTGACAATAAAAATATATTACTACATGAACCGTTCCGTTGTATTGTTTATATGTGATAATTGATGAGGTAAAGCGCATATACTGGACAAGAGGGAATTGAATGTGATCGATGCGTTCTAAATAGACTTGAGTGATTTGAATTTGACTATAATAAAATGCAAACGTATTGTTAGTGACATATTATGAACAGGCAGATTATATAGTTTAACATCTTTTTCTGCGACAAAATTTAAATAATCAAATATTTGTGTCTCATGCAGCTTGCATAAACATTAAAACTTACGCAGCGCTAAAACGACCCAACTTGCTATGACTCAATGAATGCATCAAACACCAAAAAATACCAATAATAAGCTATTTGTGGTTTATCAGGATTACGCAGTCATAATAATGTCAAAGCCATTCCACAAATATGCTTAAAAGAATTGCATCTGTTTTGCATACAATTAGTAGCTGAAATAAAAGGCAAAGATGATGCATAAATATGGTATCAGAAACGAAATTTTACACTCTTTAGACAAAATTCAATTCGATGAAACTTTATATTTAGCTTGTCTTAATATCAAAATATCGCAATTCTGATTATTTTTGTCAATATCTTACATAACAAAATCTCTCGAAAGATTTATCTCAAAACAAATTCTAAAAACTCCCCCCTCCCCAAAAAACCGCAACTGAAACCGTAAATATATAATTGAATACATGTGCTATGAGAAGCTTTTTATGTTGCTGTCTTCTTTCTAAAATGAAAAACCTCTTGTTAGTTGGTGATCATTCGTGTTGTGTTGGGTAATATTTGTACAGGGATAGTCAATTATTGCAGTTTTCTTGTATGCTCTATATATCAATATTCTTCAACGTAGATAAACAAACTTGTAATTGTATTTTACAAAATGACATTTTCATGACTTCAATTATTTGAGGTGTTGGTATCATTTGCGTATAGCTGATGTGTTTGTATACAAATATATATATATATATATATATATATATATATATATATATATATATATCTATATATATATATATATATATATATATATATATATATATATATATATATGTGTGTGTGTGTGTGTGTGTGTGTGTGTTTGTGTGTGTGTGTGTAAAATCATGAGAATGATGGTACTGAAATTAAATACAAACAATAAATGTACTATGGAACACAAATCGTGTAATAACAGTCGGCAATTCACAATTCAAATATCAGACAGAAACGAGAAAGATACCTCATGCATATAAACAAAATTGATTTTGTTAAATGGTTTATTTCACCTATTTTCTCAAGTAAACGCGAATTTTGTCAATTTGTAAAATATTCAATATCTCATATTATGCATGCTGTTCATCATCATCATCATCATCATCATCATCATCATCAATCATCATCATCATCATCATCATCATCATTATCGTTGGCTGCTTAGTATCTTAAGACCATCTGATTAGCGCCCTTGGAATGTTGTTTATTTCTGGGGTTTAGGCATCGTTTGTTATGGCTGTGCAGGCCAATAAGCGAGTGACAGTCCCTATTGCAGTTGGAGTAGACTTGCTGGGAAGTCTGATATGCTTGGTTTGCTGCTGCACGCTTCTGTTAGTGCTATCTTATCATACTATGACATCGATATCTCTATTACATGATTTAAATATCATGCTATCAGTAGTAGTAGTGGAAAACAAGATTTTTATCCCAAACCTTGTTTTGTTTAACCCTCCAAACAAGTATAAACTATAGTCCTAATCCATCCCCACCCTTTTTTTCAAAAAGTATTAGTACGGTTTCTAACCCACCACACCTCCTTCTCTGTTATTACAGTGTTAATGAATTCATGTAGAGAGTTGTGTACATGATCGGTATTCAGATAAACTATCTTATACTGTACAGGTAAGTTAACAAAAGGTATTTTACAAAACAGCAGGTGTAGGAATGTTATGTAAATTAATAATTCATCCAAGTAAGCTCTTGTCATACAGAGGTATGCAGACAGGTATTTTGTAACTAGACAAAACAACAGGTGTTGGAATGCCATGTAAATTGATGATTCATCCAGGTAAGCTCTGTCATACAGAGGTGACGAATTTGTTAGAACAGCGCATGCGTGGAATGTTTACGAACTATTCTAAAGACGGCAAGACCGGTTTTGTAATCAGTCTACCACAAGATTTTCATCAGATAACAATTGCTGTGCAGGGTGAAAATTAAACTGCGCATTATAACGTGGCGATTTCAGTTAACAAGGCGGAAATTTAGCTACGCATTTGAATGAATATGAGAGGTAAGTTATCTTATTTTATACCTTGTGGCTAATGATTAATGTTTCAACTGTTGATATTAAAAATACTTCATTATCACGAATATATATGTACTAAATTTTACTTTACCGCTCACACAGGGACAGGACTCAAACAAATCTTTTATTTCTGGTTTGTTTAGAGGATTTTTTTGTCGATAAAATACACCTTTGACCGATCTAGGTCAATTGTGAGTTTAGTATATTTTTGTTGGCTAATGGGGCTGTGAAAGTTTTTAAATTCTGCTAGCAACTTTTGATACAATTGTTCGATATAATTGAAACACACGCTATTATCAGATCTGATGAGCGAAAGTTTTAGCTTGTCACGTGTTCCACTAAAACATTTACCTGATGATTCATTATTAAATTCGACTGTCAATTGTTTACCATCCATCATTAGATATTTGATTTTACTACTGTAGCTATTTGCCATTATCAAATTTTCAAACATTATTTTATAAGTTTAGATAAAATTTTAGTTACAATGACAATACCCAATGGCAAATATATCTACCCCATTTTAGCAATAACGCTTGTCATCAAAATTACACAATCCACGTTTGAAAATGACATCTGTTTCAAGCTTATGATGATTAGTCCCAGTTGCCATAGCTCTCATAAAACTAACACTAAAACTAAATCTTTCTACTACAACGCTTTTACCTTCGTTTCATGTAACATATTTTTTTATATTATTTTGTTCTAGAAACTGCTTAAACTTTTTGTTAAAATACTCGGATCCGTGATCAGTCCAGATTTTATTTGGTTTTCTTTCTGTCCTCGTTATTATTTGTTTTAGCGCATTAGTCATTGAAGTCCCTGTCTTATCCGAAACAGGTACAGGTAATTCGTAAACATTCCACGCATGCGCTGTTTAACAAATTCGTCACCTCTGTATGACAGAGATTACCTGGGTGAATCATCAATTTACATGGCATTCCAACACCTGTTGTTTTGTCTGGTTACAAAATACCTGTCTGAATGCATACCTCTGTATGACACTCTGTATGATTGTTGCATATTCTATGTCCTAGGATTTAATTATGTTGCAGATGAATATATGATTATCGATGACAATATCTTGTTCCTAGTTTTTTGTGTCATTATCGTAACATTAATTGTAGTTTGTCTGATGATAATCTACAACAGATCTATTTAGGATTAGAATTGTCATCAAAAGTAGTCGACAATAAATTGTCTTATGCCATATTCTTCATGAAATATTCTGTCTCAGTTGAATTTCGAAGCGTATTATAGGAAACAAACGCACAATACAAATATAAATTGTTGTCGGCATTAATAATTTTTGTGGTGATGTCGTCGACTATCATTAAATCTTGATCTTCTAATGAAAATGACACCTATAATGCATTATGCTTGTACTTCTAAAAAAAATTAATATTAAAAGGAAATAGATATTTGCAACCGAAAAAATGCGTAAGCAAGCATCTTGTTCGTGCTGGCAAATATGTAAAACTGCACAAGCTTGATCTGCGTAAAGTCTTAAGGGTTTTGACTAAAATGGCAGTAGTAGTAGTAGTAGTAGTAGTAGGAGTAGTAGTAGAAGTAGTAGTAGTATAAGTAGTAGTAGTAGTAGTAGTAATAGTAACATTATTAGGAGTAGTAGTAGTGGTAGTAATATTACAGGTAGAAGATAATGTATGCATGCTATTCCAAGCAAATATAAAATTAATTAATTATAAAATTAATTAATATTAATATAAATATATTAATATAAAATATAAATATAAAATTAAATATAAATATAAAATTAATATAAAATTAATTAATTATAAAATTAATTAATAGAGTTGATTGGATTAACTCTTTAAGGTGTATTTGGCGAGATAGAATAGTAGAGGAAAACAAGTTTTTATCCCGAACCTTGTTTTTTTTACCCCTCCAAACAAGTATAAACTATAGTCCTAAACTATCCCCACCCCTTCTTTTCAAAAAGTATTAGTAAGGTTTCTAACTCACCCCAACCTCTTTTCTGTTATTACAGTGTTAATGAATTCAGGTAGAGAGTTATGTACAGATAAACTTCCTTACACATCCAGGTAAGTTATCAAAAGGTATTTTACAAAACAACAGGTGTAGGAATGTTATGTAAATTAATAATTCATCCAGGTAAGCTCGTGTCATAGTCACTGTGCTATAAAAACTAAACATACATGGTCCAAACAAAACGTGTAAAACAGAGAATGTGATTTATCTCATCACATTTTTAAGATCTGTGGCCTTCAGTACGTCGGAGAAACTGAAAAGCTACACAAAAGGATAAACCTTCATAGATCTGATTGGATGACAAAAAAGCTGTACAGAAGCCCGGTCGCAGAACACTTCTCCTCCCCTGGCCACACTTTCAGTGATATAATACTTATCGCTATTGCTAACAACCACAGCTGGAGTTCCGAAACCAGGAAGGAAAAGGAATCATACTGGATATGCCTCCTTAGAACATTGAAAACAAGCGGTCTAAACCAAGAAGACTAGAAAATGAAAACTATGCACTAGTAGAATTTAACATTTTCTAAATCTTCTTATTATCCTTCAATTTTTACTATAAGAATAACCGGTATAGAATCAAATATCCGGGATATAATCTGCGTTACATATGTACAAAAAGTAAAAAGATATGTCGCTTTGGCTTGCAGACTTTTAGGGAATTATACAACGTTTTCAGT